>CAJHQP010001501.1:0-113161 GCA_905132765.1 Moricandia arvensis
GGGTCGAGATAGGGCCTAGGTAATTTGTAAGACAAGTCGTGGCCTCATTAAAAACCTTCCTCCGGAAAACCTCGTGGCACACCAAATTTCTTGCCTAAGCACTAGCTCAGCTTGATGTAGAGATAGCTTGAATGGTGATCAAGATATCTCGGATCAAACCTTGTCCAAGACTTTCTTCTTGTTGTGGATGTGAAGTGAGTAATCCTACAACAGTCTCCTTAAGTTTCTTGGCTCTGGAACGGGTCATGGGACCTTCTGGAATGGTCAAAGAATCATCACCAGGCTGCTGGTGCATTGTGGCATCATGTGGCTCGTCTAAGCTCTCTTTGCTCTCTTTAGTAATCTGGTCCATGATCACATCAAGCCACTTTTCAAATCTATCTTAGAGAAGATGCAAGAACCATGTAATTCATCAAGCATATCATCTAATCTAGGTATAGGATTGTTGACATGAAGACAATAAAGAGATGAAGCAATAAGGAGCCGGAGGGAAACAAATACATTCAAATCAAGCAAAGAATCAAGTTACCTTGAGAAGCAAGACTGTCCGTACAACCCAACCCTAACCTGACTTGGAAGGCAAGCAAGGGAGCTTGCTTGCAACAATAAATCTCGCCCAAGTTGTCCAGAACAATTCAAAAATATGTGTGCAAGTGGATATAGCTGTTGGAGAAGAGAAAAGAGGAGATCACATGTCTTGGCTAGGGAAGAAAGAGAAGGTTGGGATGTCACTTTTACAGCAGGCTGGACCATTTCTTTGTCTTGTTCCAGCAGATTAGATTAATAGTTTCTGATAAGATATTTCCATCCTTTATTGCCTTTGAATATGTTGTAACCATGAACCAGATAATGCAAGGAAATCATTTCCTCACTACTCTCTCTATAATTTTCGAAATCCACTCTGTCTCTAATTTTTTAAATCCACTCTCTCTCTAATTTTTGAAATCCACTCTCTCTCTACTATCTCTCTCTTGTTCTTCTTGTTCATCATTCTCTATACACAGTAAAGTACTCAAATCTCTCTATTTTTCATGGTATCAGAGCAGTAAGCTCTTGATACCCTATTCTAACCCAACTTCCGCAAATCTTATCCAGTTCACTCTGATTTACTCTGTTCTTGCTCTGTTCTATAGCAAGCAAATACTTTGTTTCTTCACTCTGTTTTATCTCTGTTTCAGTTTCAAAATCTCTGGATATCCTATCCTTTCAAAAATCTCTTCTAATTTGAGTTCCTAAACTCTGTTTCAGTTTCAAAATCTCTGGAAAGGCTCTTCCATTTTCGAAATACTGTCTTCTCTTGTCCTCAAAATTCATGAACTCTTTCCATCAGTTCATAGTTTTGTCCAGTGGATAAAGGAAAACCAGCCATGGAAATAAAGATAAAGAGCATGATTCCAGTAACCCTTGAGGGGTCTAACTACCTTCTATGGTCAAGAGTGGCCAGAATTACCTTGGGAAGTCATGGACTTTGGGACAGCCACATCATAAAGGCTGATAATTCAAAGAGGATGGCTCAAGAGGAAAAACATGGCGAGTTGTATGAAGAATGGAGAGAAGTGGGTTCAAGAAGATCAGATAGCACTTGAGATCATTCACAGCTCCCTCTCAGATTCAATATTGGAGGCTTACTCACATTGTGAAACTGCCAAGGACCTATGGGAGAGTCTTAAAATTGTTTATGGGAATATCTCCAACTTGAGCAGAGTGTTTGAAGTTAAGGAGACTATCAACAACTTCAGCCAGGAGGAAGTGGAGTTTAATCAATACTTTGGCAAGTTTAGAAGCTTGTGGGCAGAGCTAGATACACTGAGGCCATTCTCAGTTGATCCAGATGTTATAAGAAAAAGATATGAACAAAACAAAGTCTTCAATCTTCTCCTAAATTTAAGCCCATTCTACAACCAGTTGATCAAGCATGTTCTGAGGGAAGAGAAACTTCCTAACCTAGATGGCGTGTGTGCTCTAGTTCAGAGAGAACAAACATCACACAACCTCTTTACAAGGGAAAGGAAGCTAGCTCTCAAGGATATACACAGCAAGAATAAGATCTTTTGATATCTTAGTAGAAATGTAACCAAAAAGAGATTAAGAACAGATTAAGAAAGGAAAAGACTTGGTTTAGACTAAACGAGAAGAGAAATTATGAGAGACTATGAACAACATCTTGAGACTCGAAAACTTAGAAAGAACTGTATGCTTTATTTATAGAGAGAGTCCGGAATATATAGGGAGGATTACAAGGGTTTCATAAAGTAAAGAGAGAGCAAGTATGTGGTCAGAAGAGTAGGCGCGTTCCCTGGTTCAAACAAGTGGCTCTGGTGGCTAGATACCAATGGCATCTTAACTAGATGCTCCTAACTTTACAGCTTTCACCGGCTGGTAAGCTTGACCGAGCCTTATCCACAAACGGTAACCTTGGCCCCTAAAGCTTCAAGGTTACTCGAACCAAACCTTCTCTTCCACTCCAAGTAACTCACTCATTCTTCTCATGGTAAGTATTCTCCTTTTACCTTTTTCACCACAATAACTTTTGTTGTACGGACCAAGCCTTGTCCGTACAACCTGCCCTATTTTTGCACATTACCAAAACATGGTCGAATGACATTTTCGGTCGACCTTGTATGGCCTGTACGGCCTGTGCGGCCTTGTACGGCTTTGTACGGACAAGGTTGACTCAAACCCTTTCCTTTTCCTCCTTCTCTCTATTCAACCCAAAGTAGATACCTCAACTTAACACTCCCCCTCAAGCTTGACCATATGGAACAAGTCAAGCTTGGAAGGCTAGGAGAAACCCTTTTTGGGATAAAACCCTGTGATGAGGGAAAAAGAGTAGAGACCCCATAGCAGGGGATTAGCTAAGTTGGGTTAGATCAATGTGTCCCAACCTCACATGGATGGACTACATTGTCTTCTGTCTCGCTGCCTTTGTAAACACATCCGCCAGCTGATCCTCACTCCTTGTATAGCATGGCAAGATCACTCCTAGTCCAATCATTTGCCTCACCTTGTGGCAATCGACCTCTATGTTCTTGGTTCTTTCATGGAATACTTAGTTGGAGGCTATATGGATTGCGGCTTGGTTATCACAGTGCATAGTCATTGGTGTAGACTGATCAATCTCCACATGCTTCAGAATGCGTTTGATCCACACTAGCTCGTTTGTAAGCTTCAACATTGCCCTATACTCAGCTTCAGCACTGGAACAAGAGACCACCTTTTGCTTCTTGCTCTTCCAGGTAACTAGGTTCCCACCTATGAAGGTGCAATATCCAGTGGTCGATCCTGTCCATCCTATCTCCTGCCCAATCCGCATCATAATAGCCCACTACTTTTGTGCTCTTATTGCACCCCATCCATACTCCAAGGTTTGGTGATCCGGTTAGATACATCAGGATCCTTTCAAACATGTGCCAATGATGTTCCTTTGGGACTTTCATGTGTTGGCTCACCTGATTCACAACAAAACATATATCAGGTCGCGTAATTGTAAGATAGATCAACTTACCAACAAGCTTTCTATAAAGCTTAGGATCATGGAATGGTCGGCTATCTTTAATCCAAGTTTCCCTGCATATTTTAAGAGATCAAGTGTATACTTTCTTTGGGACAGAAACAAACCTTCCTTGGATCTACATATCTCAATACCAAGGAAATATTTCATCTCTCCCAAGTCTTTAATTTCAAACACAGAATTAAGGAAGTCTTCAGTGGATTGAATACCTACCTTGTCACTTCCTGTGATGATGATTTTATCAACATACACAAGAAGGACAACTATACCTGATGTGGTCGAGAGAGTGAACAAGGTATGGTCCAGTTCAGATTTCTTAAACCCTTTGCCATTGAGAGTTGTGCTCAACTTATTGTACCAGGCTCTTGGAGATTGCTTGAGACCATAGATTGCCTTCTTGAGCCGAAGAACATTTCCCTTCTTCACTAAGTGTTCCAGACCTGGTGGAGGATACATATAAACCTCATCTTCAAGTTCTCCTTGGAGGAAGGCATTCTTCACATCCATTTGCCACAGACCCCACTCAAGTTTAACCGCAAGAGACAGTATGATTCTAGTAGTGTGAAGCTTTGCAACTGGTGCAAAGGTATCCACATAATCTTCTCCATAGGTTTGAGTAAAACCTCTTGCAAACAACCTGGTTTTCCTTATATCAATCTTTCCATTCGCCAAGTATTTGATGGTAAAGATCCATCTACTGGTCACAGGCTTCTTCCCTCTTGGCAACTCACTTTCATACCATGTGTCGTTCTTGATCATCGCACTTGCCTCAGCACCAACTGAATCCTTCCATTCCTTGTCTTTAACAGCTTCCTCATAGGATCTTGGTATATAGCTCTCGTCCAGACTGACCATAAAAGAACAATGCTCTTCTAGATACTTAGTAAAAGAGCAGACCACTTGAGATGGATGAGCAAGTGCTTGGGCATTGTAGTATACCCTAGTGTTAACCCAATCAGATGGTGGTCTTCTTATCCTAGAACTTCTCCTCAATTGTTTATGCTGTTCTCCTTCCCCTTCTTCAGGTTCTTCCTCCCCTTGATGTTCAGTACTTCTTTGACCTTCTTGAGTATCACCACCTTGATCATGAGACCCGGAACTTCTATCTTCTTCTGGAGAATCAAACTCCTCTTGACCCGAATCAAACTCTCCACTGCTACTAGTGCTTTCACCTTCCTGATCTTTAGCGTTTCCCCCTCATGACCAAGGTGGGGAGACTAATTTGCTTCATTTGTCCCTGCTGGACCATTCCCACCCGGGTTCTTGGTCACTCTAATGCCAAGACCTTCCAAGATAATCCTTAGAGTTACTGCCTTATCCGAGGTCATGTCCTTCAACTCATCTTGACTTTTCTCCTCATAGTACCCTCTTTCTTCTATGAACTTTACATCCCTAGACACCAGAACTCTTCTTGCCACCGGGTCATAACATTTGTATCCCTTATGAGTTATGGAGTAGCCTATGAACATTGCCTTTGTACTCTTGGCTTCTGACTTGTTTCTCATCTCTCTTGGAATCAGCACATAGCACACGCATCCGAAGACCCGTAGATAGTCCACTGATGGTTTGTACTTGTTCAGAACCTCAAAAGGAGCTTGATCATGCAATACCTTTGTAGGAGTTCGGTTGATGATATAACAAGTTGTAGCCACAACATCACTCCAAAATCTCTTGGGAACATTGGCTTGAAAATTTAAGGACCTTGCTACTTCCATGAGATGGCGATTCTTCCTCTCAACAACTCCGTTTTTCTGAGGAGTGTAAGGGCAACTTGTCAGGTGAAGGATCTCATGTCGAGCTAAGTGATCCTTGAATGCATGACTTGTGTACTCTCCTCCATTATCTGATCTAAAAATTTTAAACTTAGCATGATAATGGTTAGTCACATAGGATTGAAAATTCTTAAATGCATCAAGGACCCTATCTTTTGATGGAATGAGTGTTAACCAGGTGTATTTAGAGTTTTAATCAATGAATGTTACAAAATACTATGATTATCCCTAGATATGCAAGGAGCATTCCAAACATCAGAAGCAATTAAATCAAAGCACTTCTCATAAACAGTAGATGATCTAGGAAAGACAGTCTTACAATGCTTGCCTAAAATGCAAGCTTCACACTCATTATTTTCGAAAACAACACCTGGTAACATCAAGTTCAAAGCTCTAACATGAGGATGGCCTAGTCTAGCATGCCAAAAAGCATTCTTTTTTAAATCAGAAGAAACATTAGTAAAAGAACAAATAAAATCAGAAACAGGATCAAGCTCTTCAAGCATATATAACTCGCCATTGGTAACTCCTTTTCCAATTATCTTTTGGCTCTCAATATCCTGAAACTCAACCTCATTAGGACTGAATATCACCTTATAATTCAAATCATTAATGCACTTCTTAACAGATAACAAGTTTGAAGTGAATTCAAGTATATAGAAAGGTCTTGAGTTCTTACTAAACAGTTTTAGATTTCCCACTCCTATAATAGGAATCTTATCACCATTAGCAATCATGACATGACCATTAGCTGGTTCAATGTCTTTGATCAGATTGGTGTGATGTGATCATGGACCAAATTACTAAAGAGAGCAAAGAGAGCTTATACGAGCCACATTATGCCACAATGCACCAGCAGCCTGGTGATGATGCTTTGACAATTCCAGAAGGTCCCATGACCCGTTCCAGAGCCAAGAAACTTAAGGAGACTGTTGTAGGATTAGTCACTTCACATCCACAACAAGAAGAAAGTCTTGGACAAGGTTTGATCCGAGATATCTTGATCACCATTCAAGCTATCTCTACATCAAGCTGACATAGTGTTTAGGCAAGACATTTGGTGTGTGCTCTTTTCCTTGCTTTTGGTTTTGTCCCACGAGGTTTTCCGGAGGAAGGTTTTTAACGAGGCCACGACTTTTCTTACAAATCACCTAGGCCCTATCTCGGCCCAAGAATACTAGAAGATCATTTATCTTTTGCTTATGTTATCTTTTAAACTATAGTTTTCATGTTATGTTTTCGAAACCCTAGAGATCTTGTTCTCTGGCTTGTTCTCTGGTTTCTTATAATTAAGGGTTTCCGCAAACCCTATTGTACTCAAGAAATCTATTATCAAGTCTTTTGTTCTCTCTTGACGGCTCTCTCTCTCTAAAAGCTTGTCGAGTATCTTCTGGTGTGTCATATCCAGAGCTTTAAGGGTGTTTATCTTGGTGCGTCATATCCGAGCTATTCATCTGGGAGTATCAAGAGTTCTCTCATCCCTCTTGTGTCACCATTCAATCCACAAACCTTGAAGAACTTGAGTCTATGATTCGTTCTTGGAAGGATCTATCCTCCCATCAACCAAAGAAGCATCCTAGGGTCGTGTCATCTGGTATCAGAGCAACCTTGGTTAGGGAAGTCTCGTTTACTCTTTAAATCTTTTTGTTTCAGCCGCAAAACTCTTTAATCATCTTGAACAAGAAGTAGAACTAAGTTTGTTAGGGCTGCTCGAAAATCACATAGAGTTTTAGCCAAGATTTAGAGGATTTTCCTTTTTAGTTTAGGCGAAAGCCCTAGATATATTAAACCTAGCCGCATAAAGTTCACCTTGCCGAGCAAGTAATTCTTTTGTGTTGAGTTTTTGCTTTCTGCTTCTCGTGATTACCTTGAACTATTACTGGTTATTGTGTTTCCTTGGTGCAGGCATCCATGGGAACCGAGACTGAAGAAGAAGCCGAGTTGGTCCGGAAGAACAAGTTGCTCATGGAAGCCATGACTGCTCAACTGAATCAATCTATGGTAGCCACCAGACTGAGATGATGAGGACCAATCTCAACGAGCTCCGCAAAGAGTTCAGAAAGGAAGTAAGGCGAGCTACTGGTCAAGGTCACAACCAAGAGACTAGGAAAGAAGAAAGACCTAATGCAACTCGAAAAGAGCATGCCGGCTCTGAAGAAACTGATAACTACTATGAACATATCAGTTCTTCATCAAGACAAAGCCAAAGGAGGCATAGACGTGGACAAGAAGGAAGGACAAACCAGAGAGATGAGCTTTATGGTTCAAAGATCAAGATTCCCCCTTCCATGGGAAAGCTGATCCGGATGCCTATCTTGAGTGGGAGAAGAAGATTGAGCTGGTCTTTCAGTGTAAGCAGTACCCAAATCACAAGAAAATCCAGATAGCTGCTACTGAGTTCTATGACTATTCTCTAAGCTGGTGGGATCAGTACATTACTAACCGTAGAAGGAATGGTGAGGAACCAGTTGAAACATGGACAGAGATGAAGTCTCTCATGCGCAAGAGGTTTGTTCCAAGTCATTACCATAGAGACTTGCACCACAGGCTCAGAAAGCTTACTCAAGGTTCAAGATCAGTGGAAGAATACTACCAGGAGATGGAGTTACTCATGCTAAGGGATAGTAAATCAGAAGATAGAGAAGCCACAATGTCAAGGTTCATGTGTGGTCTAAACCGAGAGATACAAGACAATGTTGAGATGCAACATTATGTGGAGTTAGAAGAGATGTTACACAAGGCTATTTTTGTGGAACAACAGCTCAAGGGGAAGGGACATTCACGAACCAGCTATGGATCCAACCGGTTACACAACACCAAGGAAGAGAAGTCAACCTATCCTAAGGAGTCTAAGCCATATCAGAAAGAAAACAAGCCCTATCCGAGGGAAGAAACTAAACCAAGTAGTGCTCTCGACAAGAGCAAGGGCAAGGCTGAGGGTTCTAGTTCCAGAGCTCGGGATGTCAATTGTTTCAAGTGCCAAGGATGAGGTCACTATGCCAATGAATGTACGAATAAGAGAGTCATGATCCTACTGGAAGATGGTGAGTATGCTTTAGAAGATGACAAAACCGAGTCTGACCAAGAAGAAACTGAAGAAGAGCATGAGAAGGACCAGTACAAGGGAAGCTTTTATTAGCAAGAAGGCTCCTAAGATTGCAAACCAAGACTGAAGAGCTAGAGCAACGTGAGAACCTGTTCTATACCCGGTGCTTGGTCCAAGGAAAAGTTTGCAGCCTCATAGTTGATGGAGGCAGTTGTGTGAATACTGCTAGTGAAACAATGGTCAAGAAGTTGGGTCTGAAGGTTCAGAAGCACCCAAAACCTTACCGGCTACAATGGTTGAATGTAGAAGGCACCATGAAGGTCTCTAATCAAGTTCTCATTCCTTTAGCCATAAGAAGATATGAAGATGAGGTCTTGTGTGATGTCTTACCTATGGAAGCTGGTCACATAGTTCTTGGGAGACCTTGGCAATCTGATCGCCGAGTCATCCATGATGGTTTCACCAACAAGCACACCTTTCAGTTCAAAGGTCGCAAGATCCCTTGACACCTAAGGAAGTTCAGCATGATCAGATTCAACTCCAAAAGAAGAAGGAGATTGATCTCAAACGGGCTGGAACTAAGCAGCCAAACTTCTATGCAAACATGGGTGATATCAAAAGAACTCTCTACTCTAAACAACAAGCTATCTTACTTGTGTTTAAATAAAACCTTTTGAACTTAACAGATTCTACACCGGTGTATCCGAGTTAAATGGTTTCTCTTTTGCAGGAGTTTCAAGATGTATTTCCAGAGGACAATCCCATTGGGTTACCTCCATTGTGTGGGATTGAGCACCAGATAGACTTTGTTCTAGGATCTACCCTTCCAAACCGACCAGCTTACAGAACCAATCCGGTTGAGACCAAGGAGTTGCAAAGACAAGTAGAGGAACTCATGGAGAAGGGCTATATCCGAGAGAGTTTGAGCCCATGTGCTGTACCAGTGCTCCTTGTGCCTAAGAAGGTAGGTACTTGGGGCATGTGTGTTGATTGTAGATCAATCAATAACATCATAGTGAAGTATCGCCACCCTATACCAAGATTAGATGATATGCTTGATGAATTACATGGTTCTTGCATCTTCTCTAAGATAGATTGAAAAGTGGTTATCATCAGATTAGGATGAAAGAAGGAGATGAGTGGAAAACTGCATTTAAAACTAAGCATGGTTTGTATGAGTGGTTAGTTATGCCATTTGGTTTGACAAATGCACCTAGTACATTCATGAGGTTAATGAATCATGTTCTTAGATCATTCATAGGCATTTTTGTTGTTGTGTACTTTGATGACATCTTAGTATATAGCAAGACTTTAGAAGATCATATTGAACAACTTAGGGCTGTCCTAAATGTGTTGAGAAATGAGAAACTCTTTGCCAATCTGAAGAAGTGCACTTTTTGCACATATAACTTGGTCTTTCTAGGCTTTGTTGTTGTTAGTTTTATCAGAGCTTAGGCTGTGTGTGTGAAGAGCCCGCCATTAAAGGCTGAGAGAGAGCTTGAGAGTGAAAGAGAAGGGTCTGATCTTAACAAAGAGGTGTCTTGAATCAGAAACAAAGTATAAGAGATTAAGAGAGATTTTGAGTATAAGAAAGAGGTATATTAAAGGGAGACTGATCAAGAACGAGAACTCTTAAGAAGGAGAAGGGGAAACCCCCTAACTCTCTTAACCATTACAAATTGCCCAATGGGTCTTTTATATGCTTTTAAAGGCTGAAACATAAACCTAAATCTAATGGCTGATAGGACTTGAAGATGGACGCCTAGGATTCATTCTTGGAGTGTTCTTGATGCAATCTGAGTGATGAGAGCTGATTGGTTGGTCAAAGGGAAGGCTGGCTCCTTATTGGCTTCTCATATGTTCCCATGAATGTTCCCATGTATCTGTCCAGATACATGGTCCCCTACACAGCTTCTGGACAGCTAATGCCAGCTCACTCTTTTGTATTCTTTTCTTAAAGGTTTGTCTTCTTCTCTTAAGCTTTTGTCTTCTTCTCTTAAATATCAGAAGCACGTCTTTTAGTCCCGGACTTTGCACATGCCGTACCTTTTCCCTATTTTTGCACAAACTCCCCAAACATCTTTAAAGCCGTAATGAGAACATCTTTGGGTCGCCCTATTTTTGCACGGTCCGTACCTCGCCCTATTTTGCACTGTCCGTACCTCGCCCTATTTTTTCACGGTCCGTACCTCGCCCTATTTTTGCACAAGTCCCAAATCTTCTCAAATGGTCGAGTGTGAAAGTTTCGGGTCAACCTGGTCCGTACGGTCCGAGTACATCCATCCGTACCAAATCCGTACGACCTCGCCCTAACTTTGCACATTCTCCCATTTGCTCCTTAACAGCCTTCTAAGTCCCTCCTAGACTTGGCCCTATCTTTGCACAACCTCCAGAGCACTTCTAAGCACCTTTAGTCACTTCTAAAGCCTTGTAGACAATCTTCGGAGGTTTCACCCTAACTTTGCACCAGACACAAACTCATCTTAACTCTTCCTTTGGCTCCATTTCTTTCTTCAAGTTAACACTCCCCCTCAAGCTTGACTTTAGAGATCCTAAGTCAAGCTTGGAACCTTGAAGAACTCCCTCATTAAAAACCTTATGAGAGAAAATCCTCCTTAGGGATAAAACCCTCATAAGGAAAAGAGTAGAGCCTTTAAGGCCTAGGGATTGGCCAGTGGGTCTTTGGTGTTCTCATCAGTGTGATGGACACCAAACACCCTGGATCATGGCCTAACCGTGATGTGCAACTCATCGGCTTCATTGCACATTACCAACTCCTTCTCAGATCTCTTCTTTGGGGCTGGTTGGTGTCTTCCCTTCTCTCAAGGCTTCTTGCCTTCCCCATCAGGTCAGATCACATGCCTAGCTTCTCCTTCTCTTCTTGGGTATCCAAGTAAGGTACCTGATACATCATTCTACAAGTGTATCAGTTCTCAAGAGATAAACCTATCACGAATGTATATAAAGAGATAAGATCAGGTTTACTCCCTTATTTAGATGGTGAGGAGTGGCTTCTCTAAACTAGCCACTTGAATCCTTCACTTGCTGAGCTTAACAGCTCCTTCTCTTATCATGCAAGCTCATCCACAGTTGTGAGTGCAGATGGAGTTAAGGTGGACGAGGAGAAGATCAAAGCCATCAAGGACTAGCCGAGCCCAACCACAGTAGGAGAAGTGAGAAGTTTCCATGGGTTTGCTGGGTTCTATACGCGTTTTTTGAGAGACTTTAGCACCATTGCAGCCCCATTAACTGAAGTAATCAAGAAGGATGTAGGATTCAAATGGGGAGAAGCACATGAAGCCGCATTCCAAACAAATTAAGAAGTGGTGACACAAGAAGCTGCGGAAAGTCTCCCTGATACTCATAGAATGAATTCTTCGGATATGACACACCTCAGAACTCGATCCTTAGGCTGTTGAATATTACACACAAACAAAGCTTCAACTCATCCAAAAACAAGAGAGAAGAGAGAAAAGGGCTTTCCATAAAAAGACTACTTATTTTAGAATGAGGGATGTAAGGGTTTAAATGGAAACCAAGGAACACACTCCTTAGGTTTCGAAAACTTAATAACATAAAAAATATAGATCAAACATAACAAAGGTAAATAGATAGAGTAGTCTTCTTAGGCTTGGACCGATATTAGCACCTAGGAGATGTGCTAAAGCAGCTTGTGGCCTCGTTAAAAACCTTCCTCCGTAAAACCTCTTTTGGACAAAACCGAGAGCAAGGAAAAGAGCACACACAAGTACTTGGCCTAAGTACTAATTCAGCTAGATGAGGAGATATCTTGAAAGGTGATCAAGGTATCTCGGATCATCAAGCTTTGTCCAAGACATTCTTGTTGTTTCCAAACGAGTCTAAGTAATCCTCCAATGGCTCCATTTAGTTTCTTGGTTCTAGAACGAGTCATGGGACTTCCTGGAATGGCTAAGGCATCTTCATCAGCTGGTTTGTCCATCGGTGCATTCCTAGATACATCATCTTCCTTGCTAAGCTGGTCCATGCTCACATCACATTCATTGGTGCTTTCCATGATCACATCAACACGTCCTGATATATGCTTTGCTGTGAACCAGGTGAGTCAACAAATGCAAGGACAAAAGGAACATCATTGGAGCATGGTTAACCGGATTTTGATGTACCTGAATGGCTCACCTGACCAAGGAGTGTGGATGGGATGCAACGAAAGCACTGAGGTGGTAGGATACTGTGATGCGGATTGGGAAGGAGATCGAGCAGATAGGAAGTCTACAACAGGCTATTGCACTTTCATTGGTGGGAACTTGGTTGCTTGGAAAAGTAAAAAGCAGAAAGTGGTGTCCTGCTCAAGTGTTGAGGCTGAGTATAGAACCATGTTGAAGCTGACTAATGAGCTAGTCAGGATCAAGGGAATACCAAAGCATTTGGAGATTGATCAAACCACACCAATGACCATGCATTGTGACAACCAAGCCGCAATTCACATTGCATCCAACTCGGAGTTTCATGAGAGAACCAAGCATATTGAAGTCGACTGCCACAAGGTAAGACAGATGATAGTCCAAGGAGTGATGTTACCTTGTTATACACGGAGTGAAGACCAGTTGGCTGATGTGTTTACTAAGGCTCCGAGGCAGAAGACACTTGAGTCCATCCATCAGAGGTTGGGACTCATTGATCTTACTAGGCGCAACTAATCCCCTGTCATGAGGTCTTTACTCTTTTCCTTGCTGAGGTTTTATCCCTAAAGAGGGTTTTCGTTGGCAAGGTTTTTAATGAGGAAGATCTCATGACATTCCAAACTTGACTTGTTTCACATGGTCAAGCTTGAGGGGGAGTGTTGAACAGAATAAGAGATGGAGTTATGATCTATTAAGAAGGCTGGAAAAGACTTATGGAATGGAGAGGAAGAAGTTTGGAGGTGTCCGTACAAGTGGTCCGTACAAGGCTGTACAAGTGGTCCGTACAAGGCCGTACAACCATGGTCGACCAAAAGTAAGTATGGGTCGACCAAAGTTACTATGGGTAAAACCTTAGAAGTTACCTCCACGTGGATAAGCTTCCTTCTTCCCTTCTGTGTGTCCAAGTGCACTGAACCTTGTGGATAAGGGTCACTCCGCGTCTGGACAGGCTGGCCTAAAGCATCTAGTCAAGATGCCAAAGGAATCAAGTGTGTAGCTTCCTGGCCAAGTATTTTGAATTAGGCGCGCCTAAGACCCTTGACTCCACATGCTTATGTTGAAACCTTATCTTGTATCCGTTAAGCACAGACATAACCTTCCCTATATATTTGTAACTCCTCTCATTAATCAATCAAGCAATATTTTTGAGTCTCTCTTATTTCTCTCTCGTTGTTCTTCATGTTCTTCATCTCAATCTTTTAGTCTCCAAATCTCTCCTAGTCTCTCTCAAACTCTATTCTATCTGTTTATACTCAGTTTCTATTCAGTCTTTCAGTTTGGACCTCGCCTTGTATTTCTAGAGATAACAATATGTATTTTGTCACCTTTATAGATGAAATATCAAAATACACTTGGATCACTTTGCTGCCTTCTAAAGATCGTGTGTTAGATGCTTTTATGAACTTTCAATCTTATGTCACTAACCACTTTAAGGCTAATGTGAAGGTACTGAGGTCAGACAATAGAGGAGTGTATACAAGTCATGCATTCAAGAATCATCTGGCAAGACATGGTATAGTCCATCAAACAAGCTGCCCTTACACTCCTCAGCAAAATGGTGTGGCTGAGAGAAAGAATACGCATCTGATGGAGGTGGCCAGGTCAATGATATGAGAAAATCAGAGTCTAGGTCGTGTGTGTGATGAACAAGACCTTTAGGGCGAAATGAGAGATTGAATTGATATGAGAAAGGTCTGATGAAGAACAGTATGAACTTGGAATAGAAACAGAGATGTAGAGAGATTAAGAGATTATAGACTAAGAAAGGGAGAGATTAAAGGTTTCTAAACCAAGAACACACTTTGAATATAATGAAGGAGAGGGGAAATCTGAAGGGACCCGACCCATTTTTTTCGTACCATCAGTACGAGTCTGAATCGACTTCCTCGATCCGACTTGGGCCAGTTTCCAACTTTTCTTACTTAGAATTATTTTAGCATTTTCAGTTCGTTTTCAGACAAGTCAACAAGCATAATAATGATTTAGATAGATAAACGGAGGTTCGAGTTAACAAGTGAGTCTGCTAATAAGCTATTACAAGTTCAACTCGTCCTATATCTACCCAAATCCACCATCCTCCCTTCCTGCCTTGGTCCCGCGGTCAAGCTATGTCTTTACCCTTTCTGGTCTGATCCTGATCTGCATCCAAACAAAGGAGGCATAAGCAACATAATGCTTAGTGAGAGCGGTCATCCCGTCCCACTTAGCCAAAGTAAAGCAATCGAGTCTATACAGTCAATCAGACAATCAGACATGCTTATCATCCAGTCAGTTACTTGATCGACATAACCGATCCAAGCCAAAGTGCCATCAAATCAATCAAGCCCTAGCGGGCCATAAACGGCTCTAGGCGCATGATCTGATCCAGATGCATCGATGGAAGGATCCGGCTACACGATTCAAGCCAGAACAAGCAGATAATTCGAATTAGACAAGCAATCAGTACACAGAACAACTCCTATCAATCAGACTACGATTCAGAACTTAGACTACGGTCGCGCACTCACCCTTGTCTTTAGAGTCGGTATGATATGCTTAGATTCGGCCTTTCTGACACCTCTTGCACAGTTCTTCTCGGACTTACGAACACTCGATCAGTCGGAATCACCCAACAGACGAACGTACTGGAGTCGGAAATGATCGATCTGGCCAAAACTCGAAGTTTCCCACTCGATCGCACTTTAATCTCTCTGAGTTTTCTCTCTGGATGCCTTAGTGTTTTCGTGAAGAAACTCGATCGTGGAGTTGTCAATCCAAAGGGCATGACAACAAACTCATAGTGCCCATATCTTGATCTGAATGCTGTCTTCCGGATATCCTCTTCAGCAATCGGAATCTGATGATATCCTGAAACCAAATCAATCTTTGAGAACCAAGTAGCTCCCCGGAGTTGATCCAATAACTTGTCTATCCTGGGGAGAGGGTACTTGTTCTTTACTGTAACACGGTTTAATCCACGGTAGTCAATGCAGAGTCTGAAACTACCATCTTTCTTCTTTACGAACAGGACTGGTGCGCCCCAAGGTGAGCTGCTTGGACGCACAAACCCTTTCTCCATCAATTCACTCAGTTGCTTCTTTAGTTCTGACATTTCGGCTGGAGCCATCCGGTATGGAGCTTTGGAGATTGGGGTTGTACCAGGTTCAAGCTCAATCGTGAAAGGATCAGAACGGTCCGGTGGTAGTCCTGTCAAGGACGCGAACACGTCATCATACTCCTTTACAATTGGTATCACTCCAAGCTCAGCATCCGGTCCAACTTCCACAGTAGTGATTGCAGCCAAGTAGGCTTCGCATCCCTTTTCTAACATCCGTTCTGCTTGGAGTGATGAAATGATCAAGCTCCCATTTGTTGGCTTTATCCCTTGATAAACCAGTTTTCCACTACTGGTCTCAAACTGAACTCGGCCTCGATGACAGTCCAGATGTGCCTTGTACTTCCCCAGCCAATCCATTCCAAGGATCACATCAAAAGACTTCACTGGGAAAATTATAACATCGGCTGGCATGTTCACTTCACCAACCATCACAGAGACGTTTCGGATCTTTCCCATAGTGTACATGACTTGACCACCAGCCGCTCGAACCAGTCCTACTTCCCCTTCTGGTTCTTTCTGAAATTCTCCTGTTCCGATCATCCCGGGTTGCACAAAGCAGTGAGATGCACCAGAATCAAACAGAACATGGGTTGCCACTCCGCCCATGACTAAGGTCCCTACAGGTTCACTCGGAAACTAAGGACCTATTCTACGGACAACCAATTTCACGCAGAAATTCTTAAGGTAAAGGTGAGAGATAGGATGACTCACCAGTGATTGGACGAGAAGTGCTTGGGTCAATGGTTCCATCCCCGATTGTGTACACTCATGGCATGATGGCCTGCCTCTTCGCAGCTGGCTGAGATCCATCACTTGCACGCTTCCCAGCTTGCTGTGCATCCTTAGGACACTGGTTCTTGAAGTGCCCAGCTTCACCACAGTTGTAGCACACTCGTTCCCCAGCACTCTTTCCTTGGCTTTTTGGCCTCAGATCTTCCTCAGGGCAGTCACGGACCTTATGCTCCATACTACCACAACGGTTGCAAGCTCCCAAGGCAGTACGGCATGGTCCAGCATGCATTTTCCCACAAGTCAGGCACACAGTACGGTTTACTGTATACCCTTTACTGGATGGACCAGTCTTCACCATCTTTTGATTCTTCACCGCATGCTTACTAGACTGGCCATGCGGTCCAGAGCCAAACGCTTTGGTTTCTTCAATGATCCCAGCTTCCTGTTCCGCAGCCTTTTCAACCAGCTCGGCCACGGTAACATAGCTACGAATCTTACAACGGGTTCGGAGATCAACCCTAAGACCACGCATAAACTTTCGGACTAAGGAGCCCTCAGTCTCTCCTTCACGTCCAGCATACTTCTTGAGGCTGTTGAACTCAGCTTCATACTCACGTACGGACTTAGTTCCTTGTTCCAGTTTAAGGAAAGCTCCTTCAAGCCGATCAAAGGCCTCCTCTGGAAAGTACTTCTCACGGAAAGCAGCCTTGAAATTGGCCCAGGTGCAATAGTTGGCACCAATCCGAGCTTCCACTCCTTGCCACCAGATGTGTGCATCACCATCAAGGTAGTGGACAGCAATGTCCTTCTTGTAGGCAACAGGACAACGGATAGAGTTAAAGTTGCGCTCTATTCTATCAATCCATTGATCTGCTTCCACTGGTTTGGAACCACCCAAAAAGAACTTCGTTCCCAGCTTCTGCATGTGTTCCATCACTTTCAAGTAGGACGGATTCCTCGCAACTGGTACTTCTTCCTCCTCTCGCACCACTTGCTCAACTTCTTCCACAACAGGTGGATTCACTGGTGGTACTGCGACCCTAGGGAGTCTTGCCAAGACTTGGGCTAACATAGCCAAAACGGCTTCCATTCCAACAGGAGCCGCAGCAGCACCAGCAGCTGCATTCACATTTGCTGCATTAGCAGCATTCTCAACTTCCTCATTCCCAACATTTCGGGAAGCATTGTTTCCGGATGATTCACCAGTCTCACCCACGTTTCTCCTTGCATTTCGGTTACTTTTTGCCATCTGCAATCAGTTCACAGGTAAGTTAGTCAAAACTAACTTAAGTTCAATCAGAACACAGAGTATACCGCGAGACATCAGGCTTGGAAGGATGGATTTAACCCATTACCCACTATACTTAAGACTGTCCTAGAACCGAACTCCGCTCTGATACCACTTGAAGGGACCCGACCCATTTTTTTCGTACCATCAGTACGAGTCTGAATCGACTTCCTCGATCCGACTTGGGCCAGTTTCCAAATTTTCTTACTTAGAATTATTTTAGCATTTTCAGTTCGTTTTCAGACAAGTCAACAAGCATAATAATGATTTAGATAGATAAACGGAGGTTCGAGTTAACAAGTGAGTCTGCTAATAAGCTATTACAAGTTCAACTCGTCGTATATCTACCCAAATCCACCATCCTCCCTTCCTGCCTTGGTCCCGCGGTCAAGCTATGTCTTTACCCTTTCGGGTCTGATCTTGATCTGCATCCAAACAAAGGAGGCATAAGCAACATAATGCTTAGTGAGAGCGGTCATCCCGTCCCACTTAGCCAAAGTAAAGCAATCGAGTCTATACAGTCAATCAGACAATCGGACATGCTTATCATCCAGTCAGTTACTTGATCGACATAACCGATCCAAGCCAAAGTGCCATCAAATCAATCAAGCCCTAGCGGGCCATAAACGGCTCTAGGCGCATGATCTGATCCAGATGCATCGATGGAAGGATCCGGCTACACGATTCAAGCCAGAACAAGCAGATAATTCGAATTAGACAAGCAATCAGTACACAGAACAACTCCTATCAATCAGACTACGATTCAGAACTTAGACTACGGTCGCGCACTCACCCTTGTCTTTAGAGTCGGTATGATATGCTTAGATTCGGCCTTTCTGACACCTCTTGCACAGTTCTTCTCGGACTTACGAACACTCGATCAGTCGGAATCACCCAACAGACGAACGTACTGGAGTCGGAAATGATCGATCTGGCCAAAACTCGAAGTTTCCCACTCGATCGCACTTTAATCTCTCTGAGTTTTCTCTCTGGATGCCTTAGTGTTTTCGTGAAGAAATATGGCGAAAACTCGCTTAAGGAGACGATTAAATGAGCAGTTGGGCAGTTTTCACCCGCGGAACCGCCCAAGTAACCGTTCTGACGGTTTTCCCTTTCGGCCAAGAGTAACAACCGCTTCCCCGCGCTCTTTTGTCTTCCCAGCGCGACTTTTTGCTCTTCCACTCGATAACTGCTCCCGCCAAAATTACTTAGGCGAAAATCGAGCTAAAGTGGACTGTCCCACCCGACAAGTCCAACCGCTTTGTCCTAATCGGACCAATCCTGTCTGAAATCCGACCAACTTTGTCCGAATCCGACCGTTACTACACGAATCAGCTCAATCAGCTCAGTTCGGACATTCTCAACCGTTTTGTCTGATTTCCGACAATCGCTGTCCAGCCGACCAGCTCAACCGTCCTGTCCGAATCCGACAACACTTGTCCGGATCCGACCATTGCTGTCCGAAAATTCCGCTTTGTCTGAATATTTTCTTGAGCTGTCCGAACACTTCACAAAATCGCAAATAAAACTACTTAGCCATAATCCGAGCGTAAGAACGACTGACCGAGCTTTGTTGGCTCCAAAACAGATCCGATCCTAGCTTTATCCAGACTATGGGTTCACTCCATCTATTACTTGGACATCGATCCAGCTCATATCCACCCACGGAAAGTCCATTCAGCTTTGGCCAGCTCTTTCTAGCATCATCCAACCCATCCAGTAAGTCTCACAGTCCGATCAGATAGTCCTTGGATCGTCCCAGCTTCGATCCTCGGAACACGGGCGTTACAAAATCCCCCTTACTCTCTTGGAGAGTTACAAATCGCCTAATGGGTCTTTTATATGCTTTTCAAGGCTGAAACATAAACCTAAATCTAATGGCTGATAATACTTGAAGCATGGAGGGATGGACGTGTGAGATTGAGTCTTAGGTCTGGTCTTGATGCAATCTGAGTGATGGGAGCTGATTAGTTGGTCAAAGGGAAGGCTAGCTCCTTATTGGCTCCTCATAGGCGCCCATGAATGTTCCCTTGTATCTGTCCAGATACATGGTCCCCTACACAGCTTCTGGACAGCTCATGCCAGCTCACTCTTTTGTCTTCTTCTCTTAAAGGTTTGTCTTCTTCTCTTAAGCTTTTGTCTTCTTCTCTTAAAGATCAGAAGCTTGTCTTTTAGTCCCAGACTTTGCACGGGCCGTACCGTTCCGCCCTATTTTTGCACGAACTCCCCAAACATCTTTAAAGCCATAATGAGAACATCTTTGGGTTGCCCGTACTTTGCACAGTCTGTACCTTGCCCTATTTTTGCACGGTCCGTACCTCGCCTTATTTTTGCACGGTCCGTACCTTGCCCTATTTTTGCACAGTCCGTAATCTTCTCAAATGGTTGAGTGTGAAAGTTTCGGTTTGACCTGGTCCGTACGGATCCGTACAGTCCGAGTACATCCGTCCGTACCAAATCCGAACGGCCTCGCCCTAACTTCGCACATTCTCCCATTTTCTCCTCAACAGCCTTCTAAGTCCCTCCTGGACTTGGCCCTATCTTTGCACAACCTTCAGAGCACTTCTAAACACCTTTAGACACTTCTAAAGCCTTGTAGACAATCTCTGGAGGTTTCACCCTAACTTTGCACCAGACCCAAACTCATCTCAACTCTTCCTTCGGCTCTATTTCTTTCTTCAAGTTAACACTCCCCCTGAAGCTTGACTTTATAGATCCTAAGTCAAGCTTGGAACCTTGAAGAACTCCCTCATTAAAAACCTTAGGAGAGAAAACCCTCCTTAGGGATAAAACCCTCATAAGGAAAAGAGTAGAGCCTTCAAGGCCTAAGGATTGGCCAGTGGGTCTTTGGTGTTCTTATCGGTGTGATGGACACCAAAGACCCTGGATCATGGCCTAGCTGTGATGTGCAATTCATTGGCTTCATTGCACATTTCCAACTCCTTCTCGGATCTCTTCCTTGGGGCTGGCTTGTGTCTTCCCTTCTCTTGTGGCTTCTTGCCTTCCCCATCAGGTCAGATCACACGCCTAGCTTCTCCTTGTCTTCTTGAGTATCCAAGTAAGGTACCTGATACATCATTTTACAAGTGTATCAGTTCTAAAGAGATAAACCTATCATGAATGTATATAAAGAGGTAAGATCAGGTTTACTTCCTTGTTTAGATGGTGAGGAGTGGTTGCTCTGAACCACCACTTGAATCCTAACTTGACTAAGCTTCGCAGCTCCTTCTCTTATCATGCAAGCTCATCCACACTCCCCCTCAAGCTTGAGACCGAGTATAGGGAAGGTCCAAGCTTGATGGTGAGCGCATATTAGCTCCATGATAAGGCTGGTGAGGAACACCTCCATCTTCTTCAGACTTTATGCTTGAACCGCCACTGTAACCTCTCCATTTAGACACCACCATGGCTGAGGAGATACCTCAGCTCACTCTGCAATCACTTCACACTAGAAGCCGCCTTGTTGAGTGACTTTCTTCTTCCCTCACACCTGGATGGATATCTTCACTTCTTGACATGAAATGGCTTGAGGATCACAGGTCATTGAGCTTAGAGGATCTTCTGGTAGCTCACTTGAATCCCCACCTCAAGCTTGGCTGAATATAGGTCCAAGCTGGAAAGTGAGCCTCAATGAGTTTCAAACCGAGAGCACACCACTTTCAACAGCTGCGCTTAAACCAACCGATTCACCATTGCCTTCAGCTCCAATGCCTTCAGGTCACCGGTCTCCTCAAGACTTAGGTGATGACCTTGCCTTGTGTGTCTCCATGACCAAGAGCGCATCACCCTAACAGCTGCGCTTAATCAACTAGCCATACACACAAGCACCAACAACTCTCCGTTGCTTCAACAATGGGCAAAGTCCTCCTCTTGAACTCGGTTTGATGATGGACCAAGATCACATCTTGTGTACCTGAAACACCACTCAAACTCCAGGAAAGATATGACACAATAGCATTGGGATCAATCCTTGACTAATCATCAAGTTTGATCACCAATGTCACAAGCAATGCAGTAGACAGATTCTTATCATGACAAGATCCATTCTAACAAGCTAACCATTCTCTAAATACTAGCATGATCTGGCCAGGATACACTACTCAGCATTTAGGCAATCAACCCTGCCTTAACCACATTCATAGACATGAGTCTTGAAGCATCAACCTTAAGGCATCAACAAAACTGAAAGCATTAATCTTCAATCAGTTTTCTACTCATGAATGCAAACAGGTTCAGATATTACCATCTAACATCCTAGTAAGCATCATTTAGAACTGAGATTAAGCATTACTAACTTCACTCCACATCAGAAAAAGCAGTACCTTAGGCTATTTCAGTTTATGAGAGTTAACAGGAATAAGAACAACATCTAACATCCTAGCAAAACTCATAACAGAACCGGGGCAAAGCATTTCATTTCTCAACATCAAAAAAGACTCAAGAGCATCCTGGGACTAACTAGAAAATACTATCTAGCATATTCAAATCATTTCCCACGGATTCAAAAGAACACAGCACAACAACCAGATATCATCACAAGCTCATATCAAGAGAGTTACGATTAGCTTACAACCAAGGAATCTGAGCTGATTCCTTGAGCCTCCTTGGTTACAGGTCATGACACTGGTGGGTAAGAGAGCTGGATCATCACCCAACACCTTCTCCTTGTGGTCAAGACCTTCTCCTTGAGACCCCAACTCAAAAAGATCCACCTTTCTTCACCTTCCAAGTCACCAGCTTCAGGAACAATGAGAAAGCTTTCTTCTGGAAAGGTTTCATTTTGGAACTGAGTTGAGACACGCCTTTAATGGACAGGAGAGAAGAGGAGAGGCCATTAGAAACCTCTGTGGCTTTAGACATCATCTTCTGGATGAAACAGAACCGGATGGACAAGTCTTCTATGGCTTGGATCTGAGATGAAGCTGGACTTGTGATGGATTTGCGGAAGGAACAACCAGGTTCTGATGAACCAGGCTCTGATATCATGTGAGAAAATCAGATTCTACGTCGTATGTGTGATGAACAAGCCCTTTAGGGTGAAATGAGAGCTTGTACTGATATGAGAAAGGCCTGATGAAGAACAATATGAACTTGGAATAGAAACAGAGATTTAGAGAGATTAAGAGATTATAGACTAAGAAAGGGAGAGATTAAAGGTTTCTAAACCAAGAACACACTTTGAATATAATGAAGGAGAGGGGAAATGCCCCTTACTCTCTTGGAGAGTTACAAATCCCCCAAATGGTCTTTTTATATGCTTTTCAAGGCTGAAACATAAACCTAAATCTAATGGCTGATAATACTTGAAGCATGGAGGGATGGACGTGTGAGATTGAGTCTTAGGTCTGGTCTTGATGCAATCTGAGTGATGGGAGCTGATTAGTTGGTCAAAGGGAAGGCTAGCTCCTTATTGGCTCCTCATAGGCGCCCATGAATGTTCCCTTGTATCTGTCCAGATACATGGTCCCCTACACAGCTTCTGGACAGCTCATGCCAGCTCACTCTTTTGTCTTCTTCTCTTAAAGGTTTGTCTTCTTCTCTTAAGCTTTTGTCTTCTTCTCTTAATGATCAGAAGCTTGTCTTTTAGTCCCAGACTTTGCACGGCCCGTACCGTTTTGCCCTATTTTTGCACAAACTCCCCAAACATCTTTAAAGCCATAATGAGAACATCTTTGGGTCGCCCGTACTTTGCACGGTCTGTACCTTGCCCTATTTTTGCACGGTCCGTACCTCGCCCTATTTTTGCATGGTCCATACCTCGCCCTATTTTTCCATGGTCCATAATCTTCTTAAATGGTTGAGTGTGATAGTTTTGGGTCGACCTGGTCCGTACGGATCCGTACAGTCCGAGTACATCCGTCAGTACTAAATCCGAACGGCCTCACCCTAACTTTGCACATTCTCCCATTTTCTCCTCAAAAGCCTTCTAACTCCCTCTTGGCTTGGCCCTATCTTTGCACAACCTTCAGAGCACTTCTAAACACCTTTAGACACTTCTAAAGCCTTGTAGACAATCTCCGGAGGTTTCACCCTAAATTTGCACCAGACCCAAACTCATCTCAATTCTTTCTTTGGCTCTATCTCTTTCTTCAAGTTAACAAATGATGTTTCATGCAAATGTACCTAAACGATTCTGGAGTGATGCGGTTGTCACAGAATGCTACTTAATCAACCGAATTCCTACAAGGGTGCTGAAGGACATCTCTCCTTATGAAGTATTGAATCAAACTGTTGGATTTTCACCAGAGTATGTGGATATGGGTTTGTGTGTGCTGAACAAGCCTCTAAGGCAAGGATGAACACGAGATGATGAAGAGAAAGGGTTCTGGTTTACTTGTGTTTACTTGAATCAGAATCAGAGAATAAGAGAGACTTAGAGAGACTAAAGAGAATAAGAAAGGGGTAGACTAAGGAGGATTCGATCCAAGAAACTACAAGCTTTTCATTATGAAGTGGAGAGGGGTTTTCCCCCTTACTCCCTTGAATAATAAACTCGACAGGATACACAATATATAAGGAGAGATGGAAGGCTACACAGATCAAAACCCTAAGGAATAAGCATGTGAAGTCAAGGTAACCAGCCTGGTTAATTTGAAACTTGTGGCTCAGAAGCTCCACACGTTTGGACAGGCTGGAAAGACTCGTCCTTTGCTTTTGGGCGGAAGGATAAGAAACCTTATGCATAAACGGCTCCTTTCTCCTTTCTTCCTTCCTTTGGTGAGTGGATAACCTTATCCACACCTTATCTCCTTCCTGGAAGCTCCCTTTGCCGAATATACCAAAGCATCTTCCTTTGGTCGCCTAAAACCTTCCTTTACACCCAAGTCTTGATCTTCACTTCAAACACTAACCCTTCCTTTCCTCACAAGTCTTGAAGCTTCCTTGGCAAACACGTCTTGGTCATTTTAGGGTCTCATGATGTGCCCTAATTTCCCAAACCTCAAAAACATCTTCTAAGATCAAATGGTCGAGTTTAAATATTTCTGGGTCGAGTTTGGTGCGTATGAATCCGTACGGTCTGTACAGTCCGTACGACCGTATGGCCATCCGTACAACTCACCCAAACATTGCCCATTTGATCTCTACTCTTCACCAAAGCTTCCCAAGGTCTTCCTTAGACTTCTCCTTGATGTTCCTCAGTCTCTTGCACACCAGAAGCTGTCCACTGCCTTCTCCATACTCGTTGCACAAGATCCTTCACACCATACTATCTTCTTTGCCTCCATCTCATCTCTCTTTTGTTCGTTTGTATCTCTTCAAGTTAACACTCCCCCTCAAGCTTGAATCTAGTGATCCTAAGTAAAGCTTGGAACCTTGAAGAGTCTCCTCATTAAAAACCTTATCAAAGAAAAGACTTTTGGGATAAAACCTTGATAAGGAAAAGAGTAAGATCTCCAAGGCCTAGGAATTGGCCAGTGAGTTCTTTGTGTCTCAACCAGTGTGGTGGACACAAAGAACTCTGGATCATGGCCCTCACTATGGTGCAAGTCTGGACCGACTCTCATTGCACACCACTAACTCTTCTTGAGCTCATCTAGCTCGTCTCATACTGATCTTGGTCTCTCCCCCTTTCACCCAACTTCTTGTTGGGTTAAGTGCTCGGATTACCAAGATACAAACTCCATTGAGTACCATCTTCTTTCTCTGCCTTGGTTGCTTCTTCTTCTTGAATAACTACCAAGGACTCCATCTTCACAGATCATTGAAGCTTCTCAATACTCCCCCTCAAGCTTGACCATGTGGAACAAGTCAAGCTTAAAAGGACAGCTTCATGATTATGATCAACACACCACTGCCCACTCCTTTCTGATCTCGCCACCTTGAATGGAATGCTGGGAGATACCTCAGCTAACTCTTCAACCACCTCACTTCAGAAGCCGCATTGTAGAGTCATCTTCTTCTTCACACAGCCAAGAGTGCTCTGACCACTCTCTTTTCTAGACTCGCCAATGTCTAAACCCGGATGGCTCCATCTTCTATTCCTGGTGCAATGGTGAGGAGGAACCAGGTCTTGAACTTAGATCATCAGGTAGCTCACTCAAGTCCCCACCTCAAGCTTGAATTGAGTCTAGGTTCAAGCTTGAAAGTGAGCCTGAATGAGCATCAAAACCAGGAGCACACCACCCCAACAGTTGTGCTTAAACCATTGGTCCACCTCCATGTCTTCAGCTTCATGTACCCATGGATCACCGGCCTTCCTCATGACTTTGGTGGTGACCTTCTTCTTCTTGTGTGCCTTGAAACAGGAGCTCAACAACCTTCATGATCTGCGCTTCTTATAACCGACTACTACACCAAGAACCCTTCCACTGCTCCACACAATGGACCAAGCCTTCCTCTTGTTCCAGATTGGTGTTGAACAAGAGACACTCCATGTGAACCTGAAACAACACTCAAACTCCAAGCAAGATAAGACACACTTGCATTGGGATCAAACCTTGACTAATCATCAAGTTTGATCACCAATATCACAAGCTTTGCACTTAGACAGCATCTCATCATCATTGAGATCCATCTAATGCAAGCTTACCACTCTCTAAATGCTATCACAAAGCACTTAGGCAACCATTCCCTGCCTTAAACGACCATTAGACATTAGTCTAGGTGTCTCAACCTTAAGGCAGCACCAATGACTAGAGTATGCAACAGCCTTAACCTATTTACTTCATGAATGCAATCCGGATTAGATACAACTATCTATCATCCTAGCAAGACATTCATTAAATTAGAGACTAAGCATCAATGCCATTTCCAAATACCAGACCCAAATGCTTCACTTTAATCAGTTTCTATTCATGTATGCAAGCAGATTCAGAACATGCTATATGAGATTTTGAGAGAATAAGAGTAGATGAACCGAGATTAAGAGAGAAAGAGTGAAAATAGTGAGAGATTAGAGTGGAGTATACTCGATGTTCATGATGAACACGAGAGAGAGAGAAGAGAGAAACTACAAAGAAAGAAATGAATTGCTTGATTGATTAATCTGAGAGGAGTTTACACTTATATTGAAGCTTTACAACGGATACAAAAGGAATGGTAAAGGGAGAGGAGACGTGGCTGGTCTAAGGAGAGTGGCGCGCCTGGTTTGAACTTGTGGCTGTGGGAGCGAGATGCTTTTGGCATCTTGACCAGATACCTTCACCTTTCCAGCTCTGGACAGGCTGTCTTGGTCAAGCTTATCTCCTTATCCGCGAGCCTCTTTCTTACTGAGTAACCATCCAAGTTAACCTTCCTCCTTTTACCCGGCCAGTGTACCTTGCCTTCTCTCTGCCTTGATGTCCAAGAAACCGCCATGGATGTACGGACCTTGAGTTGTACGAACAAGGTCTGATGTGATCATGGAAAGCACCAATGAATGTGATGTGAGCATGGACCAGCTCAAAAAGGAAGATGATGTATCTAGGAATGCACCCATGGACAAACCAGCTGATGAAGATGCCTTAGCCATTCTAGGAGGTCCCATGACTCGTTCTATAACCAAGAAACTAAATGGAGCCA
This sequence comes from Moricandia arvensis, assembly GCA_905132765.1. NCBI lineage: Eukaryota > Viridiplantae > Streptophyta > Magnoliopsida > Brassicales > Brassicaceae > Moricandia > Moricandia arvensis. The sequence continues at coordinate 27,111 of CAJHQP010001501.1, forward strand.
TTAGAGGATTACTTAGACTCGTTTGGAAACAAGAAGAAGGTCTTGGACAAAGCTTGATGATCCGAGATACCTTGATCACCTTTCAAGCTATCTCCTAATCTAGCTGAATTAGTACTTAGGCAAAATACTTGTGTGTGCTCTTTTCCTTGCTCTCGGTTTTATCCCAAAGAGGTTTTACGGAGGAAGGTTTTTAACGAGGCCACAAGCTGCTTTAACACATCGCCTAGGTGCTAATATCGGTTCAAGCCTAAGAAGACCACTACATCTATTTACCTTATGTTATGTTTAATCTATAGTTTTTATGTTATTAAGTTTTCGAAACCTAAGGAGCGTGTTCCTTGGTTTCTATTTAAACCCTTGCATCCCTCATTCTAAAATAAGCAGTCTTTTTTATCGAAAACCCTTTTCTCTCTTCTCTCTTGTCTTTGAACAAGTTGAAGCTTTGTTAGTGTGTAATATCCAACAGCCTAAGGATCGAGTTCTATGGTGTGTCATATCCGAAGAATTCAGTCTAGGAGTATCAAGGAGACTTTCCGCAGCTTCTTGTGTCACCATTCATCCCACACGCCTTGAAGGATTTGAGTCTTCTGATTCATTCTCGCGAGGATTATCCCTTGATCTCTCTTACCCAGAGCATTCCTAGGATCGTACTAAGGTCCATCCGTACAACCTAACCCGGATTTTTCACAAGACCAAAATGTATTTTGGTCGAGTTTAAAGTGCTTTGGGTCGAGTGGTCCGTACGGTCAGCCGTACAATCCGTATAGTCCATACCGTCCGTACACTCGCCCTAATTTTGCACAAACCTTCCTTTGATCCCAAACTTCATTCTAAGCCTCTTAAAAATCCTCTCTTTTTTTCCTCAGATCAATACTCCCCCTCAAGCTTGACCATGCGGAACAAGTCAAGCTTGGAAGGGTATGAGATCTCCCTCATTAAAAACCTCACCAAAGAGAAAACCCTTTTTGGGATAAAACCCCTTGATGAGGGAAAAAGAGTGGAGACCCCATAGCGAGGGGATTAGTTGTCTGGTATAAGGTCAATGAGTCCTAATCTGGTGTGAATAGACTCAATGACCTTTTGCCTTGCTGCCTTGGTAAAGATATCCGCCAACTGATCCTCACTTCTTGTATAGCAAGGCAAGATCTCTCCAAGGCCAATCATCTGCCTTACTTTGTGGCAGTCCACCTCAATGTGCTTGGTTCGTTCATGGAACACCGAGTTGGTTGCAATGTGGATAGCCGCCTGGTTGTCATAGTGCATAGTCATTGGTGTGGCTTGCTCAACTCCTAGATGTTTCAGTATCCCTTTGATCCACAGCAACTCATTTGTCAGCCTCAGCATGGCTCTATACTCAGCCTCCGCACTCGAACAAGGGACCACCTTCTGCTTCTTGCTCTTCCAAGTGACCAGGTTACCTCTAATAAAGGGGCAATAGTCGGTGGTAGACTTCCTATCAGCCCTATCTCCTGCCCAATCTGCATCACAGTATCCCACCACTTTAGTGCTCTCATTACACCCCATCAATACTCCTTGGCCTGGTGATCCATTGAGGTAACTTAGAATCCGTTCCACCATCCTCCAGTGATGTTCCCTTGGTTCTTGCATGTGCTGGCTCACCTGGTTCACAGCAAAACAGCTATCAGGACGGGTAATGGTTAGGTATATTAACTTACCAACCATCCTCCTATAGAGTTTAGGATCTTCAAGGTTAATCTCCCCCTCTCGTGGTACTTTGTACCCATCCTCCAATGGAATTTTAGCTATCTTCCCACCAAGTTTACCTGCATCTTTCAAAAGATCAAGGGTGTATTTCCTTTGGAATATGAACAAGCCTTCCTTGAACCTACATATCTCAATTCCAAGGAAGTATTTCATCTCCCCTAAGTCTTTTATTTCAAACACAGATTTTAGATAGTGTTTAATGGCTTGTATACCTTCTTTGTCACTTCCGGTTATGATGATATCATCAACATAAACTAGAGGGGCAATAATACCTGACCATGTGGTGAGGGTGAAGAGAGTGTGATCTAGCTTAGACTTCCTGAAGCCTCGCCCATTCAAAGTGGTGCTCAGCTTGTTGTACGAAGCTCTAGGCGACTGCTTTAGGCCAGAAATAGCTTTCTTCAACCTCAGCACATTCCCTGGTTTCACAAGACTCTCAAGACCTGGTGGCGGCTTCATGTAGACCTCATCTTCAAGTTCCCCTTGTTGAAACTCATTTTGACATCCATTTGCCAAAGATCCCATTTCAGATTGGTTGCCACTAATAGAACAATCCGAATGGTATGGAGTTTAGCAACTGGAGCAAAAGTGTCAAGATAGTCTTCTCCATAGGTTTGAGTGAAGCCCCTAGCCACCGGTCTTGTCTTCCTTCTATCTATATTCCCATTTCGCAGGAACTTGATGGTGAATATCCACATACTGGTCACTGCTCTCTTCCCTTTAGGAAGTTTACTTTCATACCATGTCTCGTTTTTGATCATGGCATTAGCTTCATCAGCCACATAAGCTCTCCATTTTTCATCCTTCATAGCTTCTTCATATGTCCGAGGCACTTAGATTTAGTCCAGACAGGTGATGAAAGCACAATGCTCTTTTGGGAACTTGACAAACGAGCATACCACCTGACTTGGATGTGCCACTGCTCGAGCATTGTAGTACACCCGAGTGTTGACCCAGTTGGATGGATCTCTTCTCACCCTCATACTCCTCCTTAGTGGTGGTGCTTCTTCTTCCATTGGTTCCTCATGACCTACTTCCTCAGGCCCATTGTTGTTTTCTTCACTTCCTTCTTCACTTGCTGCCTCACCTTGATCATGATTTCCTGAGTGTTCCTCTTCTTGATCCCCGGTCTCAGGTCCATTTCCCCCTTCATGATCATGGTGAGCTTGATCTTCAGCTTCATGAGTGTTTCGCCCATCTTGCCTCCTCTGATCCTGGGTTGTATTGATCCCAAGTCCCTCAAGAATGATCCGGAGACTAGCTGCCTTATCAGAGGCTTGGGATTCTCTTCATAGTACCCTCTTGAATCCACAAACTTCACATCCCTAGACACCAGAACCCGCCTTGTCTTTGGATCAAAGCACATGTAGCTCTTCTGAGTTGTGGAATATCCAATGAACATTGCCCTTGTACTCTTTGGTTCCAGTTTGTTCCTCATCTCTCCGGGGACCAGAACAAAGCAAAGACACCCAAACACCCTTAGATGACTTAGAACCGGCTTCTCCTTGTTTAGAAATTCAAATAGAGCATTGTCTTCTAGAACTCTGGTAGGTGTTCAGTTGATCAAGTAGCAAGCAGTCTTCACAGCATCACTCCAAAATCTTTTGGGAACATTGGACTGGAACATGATCGACCGAGCCACCTTGATGAGATGCTGATGCGCCCCTAGGATGCTCTTTGTTTGATAGGGAGGATAATTCCTTGCAAGAACGAATCAGAGACTCAAGTTCTTCAAGGATTTTGGATTGATTGGTGACACAAGAGGGATGGATGATCTCTTGATACTCCTAGATGAACAAGTCGGATATGACACACCAACTTAGATACCCTTAGGTCTCTGGATATTACACACCAGAAGAAATCGACACCTTTCGAGAGAGAGAGCCATCAAGAGAGAAAAAGAACTTGAAGTTTATTGATTGCTTGAGTACAATAGGGTTAGGAGAACCCTTTAAATAAAAGGAAACCCGAGAACAAGCTCTCCAGTGTTTCGAAAATAGTAAAAAGGAAAACTATAGTTTAAAATAAACATAAGCTTAAAATGTAATACTTCTGCTAGTCTTGGGCCGAGATAGAGCCTAAGTGGTGTGTAAGACAAGTTCTGTCCTCGTTAAAATTTTTCCTCCGGAAAACCTTGTGGGACAAAACCAAAAGCAAGGAAAAGAGCACGCACCAAATGTCTTGCCTAGACACTAACTCAGCTTGATGTAGAGATGGCTTGAATGGTGATCAAGACATCTTGGATCAAACCTTGTCCAAGACTTTCTTCTTGTTGTGGATGTGAAGTGAGTAATCGTACAACAGTCTCTTTAAGTTTCTTGACTCTGGAACGAGTCATGGGACCTGCAAGAATGGCTAGAGCATCATCACCAGGCTGCTGGTGCAATGTGGCTTCATGTGGCTCATCTAGACTCTCCTTGTTCTCCTTAGTGATCCGGTCCATGATCACATCATCCCCTCCCTCTTGAAAAGGATTTGTCCTCAAATCAGGTTCATCTACAACAAAAGGGGACAAGTTAGTGACATTGAAGCTATTTGATACATCGTACTTACCTTGGAGGTCAAGCTTGTAGGCATTGTCATTGATCTTGTGGATGATCTCGAAATGTCCATCAACCATTGGCATCGTCTTGGACTTCCTCTCGTTGGGGAACCTGTCCTTCCTCAGGTGGACCTAAACTTGGTCACCGACTTCAAAGACCCTCAAACGCCTCCCCTTGTTGGCTTGCTTCTCATAAAGCTTGGTTTTCTGCTCAATGTTTAGTCTGGCCTTCTCATGGATTCGTTGGACCATCTCTGCTTTCTTCTTACCATCTAAACTGATCCTTTCACACTCAGGTAAATGCATTAGATCCAAAGGAGAGGTGGGATTGAACCAATAAACAATTTCAAAAGGTGAATACTTAGAAGCAGAATGCATGGCATGATTGTATGCAAATTCACAGTGTGGTAAGTATTCTTCCCAAGTTCTTAAGTTCTTTCTAATGAATGCACGCAGGAGTGTTCCTAGAGTTCTATTAACTACTTCAGTTTGTCCATCAGTTTGTGGATGACATGTAGTAGAAAACAACAGTTTAGTGCCTAGCTTAGACCAAAGAGTCTTCCAGAAGTAACTAAGAAACTTAGTGTCCCTATCAGAAACTATAGTCCTAGGCATGCCATGTAAACGAACAACTTCTTTAAAGAACAGGTTAGCAACGTGCAATGCATCATCAGTCTTATGACATGCTATGAAATGTGCCATCTTAGAGAACCTATTAAGAGCAACAAAGATTGAATCCTTTCCGGTTCTAGTCCTAGGTAATCCAACAATAAAGTCCGTGGAAATGTCATTTCAGGGATGGTGTGGAATGGGTAAAGGAGCATACAAACCCTGGGATTAGACTTGGGACTTGGCATGCTTGCAAGTAGCACACCTCCCACAGATTCTCTCCACATCTCTCTTCATGTGCGGCCAATAGAAGTGATCCTGCAAAACTTTTAAGGTCTTGGCAATCCCAAAGTGTCCCATTAGACTGCCCCCATGGGATTCCCTGACAAAGAGATCTCTCAAAGAGAAATTAGGAACACACAATCTATTGTCATAGAACAAGAAACCTTCTTGTCTAAAGTAATGCCCTGCATAAAACTTCTCACAAGATGCATAAGCTTCCTTGAAATCAAGGTCAGTATCATACATATCCTTTATCTGCTCAAACCCAAGTAACTTAGAATTTAGAGTGGTCAAGAGGACATACCTCCGAGATAGTGCATCAGCAACTATGTTCTCCTTACCTTGTTTATACTTGATCACGTATGGGAAGGTCTCTATGAACTCAACCCATCTTGCGTGTCTCTTGATAAGCTTACTCTGCCCTTTTAGATATTTTAGGGACTCATGATCAGTGTGGATGACAAACTCCTTGGGCCATAGGTAATGCTGCCATGTTTGCAAGGCCCTCACCAAGGCATAGAGTTCCTTGTCATAGGTTGCATAGTTGAGAGTGGCTCCTCCAAGCTTCTCACTGAAGTAGGCAATGGGTTTCCTATCCTGCATCAACACAGCACCAATTCCAATTCCCGAGGCATCACATTCTATTTCAAAAGTTTTTGTAAAGTCAGGAAGCATAAGAAGAGGTGATTGAGTAAGCTTCTCTTTTAGGCTTTGGAAAGCCTTCTCTTGTGCTTCACCCCACTTGAATCTGACATCCTTCTTTATCACTTCAGTCAAGGGAGCTGCAATGGTGCTAAAGTCTCTCACAAATCGCCTATAGAACCCAACAACCCATGGAAGCTTCTCACTTCTCCTACTGAGGTTGGGCTCGACCAGTCTTTGATGGCTTTGATCTTCTATTCATCCACCTTAACTCCATCTGCACTCACAACAAAGCCTAGAAAAACCAAGTTATCCGTGCAAAAGGTGCACTTCTTCAAGTTGGCATAAAGCTTTTCATTTCTCAAAACATTTAGGACAACCCTAAGATGTTCATATGCTCTTCTAATGTCTTTCTATATACTAAGATGTCATCAAAGTATACAACTACAGAAATGCCTATGAATGATCTAAGAACATGATTCATTAATCTCATGAATGTACTAGGTGCATTGGTTAATCCAAATGGCATAACTAACCACTCATATAATCCATGTTTAGTTTTAAATGCAGTCTTCCATTCATCTTCTTCTTTCATCCTAATCTGATGATATCCACTTTTTAAATCTATCTTAGAAAAGATGCAAGAACCATGCAATTCATGAAGCATATCATCTAGTCTAGGTATAGGGTGGCGATACTTCACTGTGATGTTGTTGATTGATCTACAATCAACACACATACGCCATGTACCATCCTTCTTAGGCACTAGGAGCACTGGTACAGCTCATGGCTCAAACTCTCTCGGATATAGCCCTTCTCCATGAATTCCTATACTTGTCTTTGCAACTCCTTGGTCTCAACCAGGTTGGTTCTGTATGCTGGACGGTTTGGAAGTGTAGATCCTGGAACAAAGTCTATCTGGTGCTCAATTCCTCTCAAAGGAGGTAAACCAATGGGATTGTCCTTTGGAAATACATCTTGAAACTCCTGCAAAAGAGAAACCATTTCACTCGGATACACTGGTGTAGAATCTGTTAAGTTCAAAAGAGCTTCTTTAAACAAAAGTAAGATAGCAGATTGTTTAGAGTAAAGAGTTCTTTTGATATCACCCATGTTAGCATAGAAGTTTGGCTGCTTAGTTCCAGCCGGTTTAAGATCAATCTCCTTCTTCTTTTGGAGTTGAATCTGATCTTGTTGAACTTCCTTAGGTGTCAAGGGAACCAGGACAGTCTTGCGACCCTTGAACTCAAAGGATTGCTTGTTGGTGAAGCCATCATGGATAACTCGGTGATCAGATTGCCAAGGTCTCCCAAGAAGTATGTGACCAGCTTCCATAGGAAACACATCACACAAGACTTCATCTTCATATCTTCTATGGCTAAAGGAATGAGCACTTGACTTGAAACCTTCATGGTGCCTTCTTCATTCAACCATTGTAGCCGGTAAGGTTTGGGATTCTTTTGAACCTTCAAACCCAACTTCTTGAGCATTGTCTCACTAGCAGCATTCACACAACTGCCTCCATCAACTATGAGGCTGCATACTTTCCCTTGGACCAAGCACCGGGTATAGAATAGGTTCTCTCGTTGCTCTAGCTCCTCAGTCTTGGTTTGCAAGCTTAGAAGCCTTCTTGCCACTAAGAGCTTTCCCTGGACTGGTCCTTCTTCATGCTCCTCTTCACTCTCTTCTTGGTCAGACTCGAGGTTGTCATCTTCTGAGGCATACTCACCATCTTCCAGCAAGATCATGACTCTCTTGTTGGTACACTCATTGGCATAATGACCTCTTCCTTGGCACTTGAAGCACTTGATATCATGAGCTCTGGAACTAGAAGCCTCAACCTTGCCTTTGCCCTTGTCAAGAGCACTGCTTAGTTTGGTTTCTTCCCTTGGATAGGGCTTGTTTTTCTTCTGGAACGGTTTGGACTCCTTAGGATAGGATGACTTCTCTTCCTTGGTGTTGTGTAACCGGTTACAGCCATAGTGATTGCGTGAATGTCCCTTCCTCTTGAGCTGTTTTTCCACAAGAATAGCCTTGTGTAACATCTCTTCTAACTCAACATAATGTTGCATCTCAACATTGTCTTGAATGTCTGGGTTTAGACCACATAGGAACCTTAACATGGTTGCTTCTCTATCCTCGGATATGCTAGCTCTCAGCATGAGCAACTCCATCTCCTGGTAGTACTCCTCCACTGATCTTGAACCTTGAGTAAGCTTCCTGAGCCTGTGGTGCAAGTCTCTGTGGTAATGGCTTGGAACAAACCTCTTGTGCATGATAGACTTCATCTCTGTCCAAGTCTCAACTGGTTCCTCTCCATTCCTTCTACGAGTTGTGATGTACTGATCTCACCAACTTAGAGCATAGTCATAGAATTCAGTCGCAGCAATCTGAATCTTCTTGTAGTTTGTGTACTGCTTACACTGAAAGACCAACTCAATCTTCTTCTCCCACTCAATGTAGGCATCCGGATCAGCTTTGCCATGGAATGGGGGTATCTTGATCTTCAAACCAGCAAGTTCATCTCTCTGGTTTGTCCTTCCTTCATGTCCACGCCTATGTATTCTTTGGCTTTGTCTTGATGATGAACTGATATGTTCATACTCGTTGTCAGTCTCCTCATAACCAGCATGCTCTTGTCGAGTTGCATGAGGTCTCTCTTCTCTTCTAGCCTCTCGGTTGGTTACTTGACCAGTAGCTCTTCTGACTTCTTCTCTGAACTCTCTTCGGATCTCATTGAGGTTGGTCCTCATCATCTCGGTCATGGTTGCTACCATATTCTGGTTCAGTTGAGCAGTCATGGCTTACATGAGTAGCTTGTTCTTCCTAACGAGTTCAACTTCTTCTTCAGACTCGGATCCCATCGCTTCCTGCACAAAGGAAAACAATATAACCAGTAAAAGGATTCTAGGTAAAAAGATAAGCAAAAAGGAAAAATCTCAACACAAACAAAAGCTTGTTTTGCAAGACAAAAAGCAAAAAGGATAATTCGGCTAGGTAAAAAGGAACTAGGGTTTCTGATTTCAAGCAAAAAGGAAATTCTTTAAATCTTGTCTAAACTTCTCTAAGGTTTTCTAGCAGCCTAAACAACCTAAATCTACTCGTGTTCAAGATGATTAAGTTGATTAACAGATGAAACAAAGTGATCTAAAGAGACAAGACCTTATGCGGCTAGGGTTTAACAAACTAGGGTTTCCGGAAGCAAAAAAGGAAAATCTTTTAAACCATGTCTAATCTCTATGAGTTTCGAGCAGCCCTAAACAAATTAGATCTACTGCTTGTTAAAGGTGATAGAGATGAATTACGGTTGAAACAAAAGAGAAAACAAGAGAGAACGAGTACTTCCCAAACCAAAGTTGCTCTGATACAACTTGATGCGCCCCTAGAATGCTCTTTGGTTGATAGGGAGGATAGTTCCTTGCAAGAACGAATCAGTGACTCAAGTTCTTCAAGGATTGTGGATTGATTGGTGACACAAGAGGGATGGATGATTTCTTGATACTCCTATATGAACAAGTCGGATATGACACACCAACTTAGACACCCTTAGGTCTCTGGATATTACACACCAGAAGAACTCGACACCTTTCTAGAGAGAGAGCCATCAAGAGAGAAAAAGAACTAGAAGTTTATTGATTGCTTGAGTACAATAGGTTTAGGAGAACCCTTTAAATAAAAGGAAACCAGAGAACAGGCTCTCTAGGGTTTCGAAAATAGTAAAAAGGAAAAACTATAGTTTAAAATAAACATAAGCTTAAAATGTAATACTTCTGCTAGTCTTGGGCCGAGATAGAGCCTAAGTGATGTATAAGAGAAGTTGTGGCCTCGTTAAAAACCTTCCTCCGGAAAACCTCGTGGGACAAAACCAAAATCAAGGAAAAGAGCACACACCAAATGTCTTGCCTAGTCACTAACTCAGCTTGATGTAGAGATGGCTTGAATGGTGATCAAGACATCTCGGATCAAACCTTGTCCAAGACTTTCTTCTTGTTGTGGATGTGAAGTGAGTAATCGTACAACAGTCTCTTTAAGTTTCTTGACTCTGGAACGAGTCATGGGACCTGCAAGAATGGCTAGAGCATCATCACCAGGCTGCTGGTGCAATGTGGCTTCATGTGGCTCATCTAGACTCTCCTTGTTCTCCTTAGTGATCCGATCCATGATCACATCAGATGCCTAATCATCCTTTCAGCCACTCCATTTTGTTGAGGAGTGTAAGGGCAGCTTGTTTGGTGAAGGATCCCGTGTTGAGCTAGATGTTGCTTGAATGCCAGGCTTGTGTACTCTCCACCATTATCAGACCTGGAAATCTTAATCTTGGCATCGTAATGGTTAATCACATAAGCCTGGAAATTTCTAAATGCATCAAGCACTCTATCCTTAGTTTGAATGAGAGTTATCGAGGTGTATTTCAATTTTTCATCAATGAATGTTACAAAGTACTTGTAGTTTTCCCTAGATAAACAAGGAGCAGTCCACACATCTGAATGCACAAGATCAAAACACTTTTCATAAAAAGTAGTAAATTTTGGAAAAACTGCCGTACAATGTTTACCCAAGATACATGCTTCGCATTCATTATTCTTATACATGACACCTGGTAACATTAAACTTAGAGCTCTAACATGAGGGTGACCTACTCTAGCATGCCACAATGCATCATTATTCAACACAGAAGTAGAACTTAACGAGTATTTAAAATCAGAACTAGGGGCAGTGTCTTCAAGCATGTAAAGATCTCCTTTTGTTACTCCCTTTCCGATCAACTTATGGCTCTCAATATCCTGAAACTTGACATCATTAGGACTGAATATAAATTAAAATGCCAATCAGAGGTGCATCTCTTAACTGACAACAGATTGGATGTGAATTCAGGCATGTAAAAGGCTTTAGACTCCTTATCAAATAGGTTCAACTTGCCAATTCCTCTTATTGCTATTCTATCACCATTAGCAATCATAACATGACCATGAGCAGGTTCTATGTCCTTTATCAAGTTATTATTAATAATCATATGGTGAGAGGCTCCTGAATCAACGACTAGAGGTTTACTAGTGTTACGAGCATGATAGAAACTAGGCAACTCAAGTTTATTTTCTAAATGATCACGGTTCTTAAACAACCTAGATGCAGCAATATGAGAGTCATTTCCAGTTTTCAAGTGATCAGGGATACTAGACAAGCTATAAGAAGCATAGAAGTACCCTAGAGGGTTACCAGATACATTACCATTCTCCTTGAGAGCTTTGATGAGGACATCAATGTCTGACCTCCTAATCAGCTCATGATCCATGCTCTTCAAGGGAGTGTGTTGAGAAGTCAAGGCCTTTCCTTCCCCTTCACGAGTGGTTGAACCAGCTCCGGATGGACCACCGGCTTCATTTGTTTTGGCTGAAAGGTGGGCTCTTGCATCATGATCCTTCATAAACTTTGCCGGCTTGAGATGGGGATGGAGTATCCAACACTGGCTCCTCTTATGACCCAGCTTCTTGTAGTGATCACAGTTGCCTCCAAACCTCCTTTCCTCACATACTCTTCTTTCATCAGGCATGTACATAGCTTTGTTAGCTTGGACAGCCTCAGCTTGGTTGGCCAGGGATAGTTTCCCCTTACCACCGAACAACCCCAAGGACCCTTCCTCCTTCTGGATCTGAGCACAAACTTCCTCCAAAGTTGGAAGCTTTGGGGACCTCTGTATGTGTTTGATCAGGTCGTTGAAGGCCAGGTTCAGAGTCAACATTAACCCAAACACCTGATCTTGTTCGCACCTCTTCATGAGTGTGTCTTGATCTGTTGTGTTGGGTCTAAGCATCTCCAGTTAAGACCACAAGGCCCTGAACTTACCCAAGTGTTTGGTGAACTAAACATCTTCTTGAACAAGAGTGTTTATGGCTCTCTTGAGCTCAAACACCCCACTCAGATTAGAAGTGTTACCATAGATCTTCTGAAGTGTCTCCCACAGGTCCTTTGGTGTCTTGCAGTAGCTGTAAGCCTCCAGTATGGGTGGATCTAGAGATCCTTAGATCATGGTAAGCACCATCATGTCGTCTTGAGTCCACTTCTGTTGATCAGCTACAGCAAGCTCCCTTGTACCTTCTTCTTCACTAGCAACTGGTTTTGGAGCTCCATCCGAGATGTGACTCCACAAACCCTTGCTCCCAACCGCAGTATTCATTAACCGAGACCACAACAGGTCGTTTCTTCCACCTTTAAGAGTAACCGGAATGGTTATTGCCATCTTGCTTCCTTCCATCTTCTAAACGAACTTCAAGAACTCAGAAAGCTTGAACCTTTGAACTCGAAATGAAGCTGAAGGATAACAGATCTAAACACCAGAGTATAAGTAACCTGGCTCTGATACCATGAGATTTTGAGAGAATAAGAGTAGATGAACCGAGATTAAGAGAGAAAGAGTGAAAATAGTGAGAGATTAGAGTGGAGTATACTCGATGTTCATGATGAACACGAGAGAGAGAGAAGAGAGAAACTACAAAGAAAGAAATGAATTGCTTGATTGATTAATCTGAGAGGAGTTTACACTTATATAGAAGCTTTACAATGGATACAAAAGGAAAGGTAAAGGGAGAGGAGACGTGGCTGGTCTAAGGAGAGTGGCGCGCCTGGTTTGAATTTGTGGCTGTGGGAGCGAGATGCTTTTGGCATCTTGACCAGATACCTTCACCTTTCCAGCTCTGGACAGGCTGTCTTGGTCAAACTTATCTCCTTATCCGCGAGCCTCTTTCTTTCTAAGTAACCATCCAGGTTAACCTTCCTCCTTTTACCCGACCAGTTTACCTTGCCTTCTCTCTACCTTGATGTCCAAGAAACCGCCATGGATGTACGGACCTTGAGTTATACGGACAAGGTCCATCAGTACAACCTAACCCGGATTTCGTACAAGACCAAAATGTATTTTGGTCGAGTTTAAAGTGCTTTGGGTCGAGTGGTCCGTACGGTCAGCCGTACAATCCGTATAGTCCATACCGTCCGTACACTCGCCCTAATTTTGCACAAACCTTCCTTTGATCCCAAACTTCATTCTAAGCCTCTTAAACCTCCTCTCTTTATTTCCTCAGATCAACACTATCTAATATCATGTCCAGCAACATATAGAACTGGAGTAAGCACATTAAACACTCAACCATTCAAAACGAGTCATCTAAACATCCTGGGATAGATTCTAAACATTCATATCTAGCAATCTTAACACATCCTCAGGTCTCAAACACATCACACAACACATTCAGTTCATAAAGTATCAAGCTTTATAACAAGGGACAGTAGGTTCTTACAAACAAGGAACTAGTGTTAGTTCCTTGAACACCTTTGATTCATGGCACGATCAGGGGCTATTGGTCGCGATTCCAACACCTCCTTCCTCCATGGACCTTCTCTTGGACTCTCCATGCCTAAAGTCCCCACCTTTCTTCGTACTTTGGTCGCCCCTACCAGTAACAAGGTGAAAGCTTTCACCTTTCTTCCTGGTATTTGAATAAGGACACGCCTTGGACTTGATTTGATGAAGAGGGTAGCTAATCCACTCCATAACTTCTGTACGGTATGAGAAAGCATGAGTCTTCAAGAACAGCTTCTGGGCTTTCCGGATGAACACCTTCTTGTAGAGGTTGAACCGGCTGGAAAGGACGCTCCTTTCTGGGTTTTGATGGCAGGACAGAAAGCCTTGATCTTTGCGGAAGCTAGAAACCAAGTTCTGATGAACCTGGCTCTAATACCATGGTGGATTTTCACCAGAGTTTGTGGATCTTGGTTTTTGTGTGATGAACAGGCCTCTAAGGCAAGGATGAACACGAGATGATGAAGAGAAAGGGTTCTGGTTTACTTGTGTTTACTTGAATCAGAATCAGAGAATAAGAGAGACTTAGAGAGATTAAAGAGAATAAGAAAGGGGTAGACTAAGGAGGATTGGATCCAAGAAACTACAAGCTTTTCATTATGAAGTGGAGAGGGGTTTTCCCCCTTACTCCCTTGAATAATAAACTCGACAGGATACACAATATATAGAGAGAGATGGAAGGCTACACGGATCAAAACCCTAAGGAATAAGCATGTGAAGCAAGGTAACCAGGCTGGTTAATTTGAAACTTGTGGCTCAGAAGCTCCACACGTTTGGACAGGCTGGAAAGGCTCTTCCTTTGCTTTGGGCGGATGGATAAGAAACCTTATCCATAAACGGATCCTTTCTCCTTTCTTTCTTCCTTTGGTGAGTGGATAACCTTATCCACACTTTAGCTCCTTCCTGGAAGCTCCCTTGGCAGAATATACCAAAGCATCTTCGTTTGGTTGCCTAAAACCTTCCTTTACACCCAAGTCTTGATCTTCACTTCTAACCCTAACCCTTCCTTGCCTCACACGTCTTGAAGCTTCCTTGGCAAACACGTCTTGGTCATTTTAGGGTATCATGTTGTGCCCTAACTTCCCAAACCTCAAAAACATCTTCTAAGATCAAATGGTCGAGTTTAAATATTTCTGGGTCGAGTTTGGTCCTTACGGTCCGTACAGCCCATACGACCGTACGACCATCCGTACAACTCACCCAATCATTTCCCATTTGATATCTACTCTTCACCAAATCTTCCCAAGGTCTTCCTTGGAATTCTCCTTGATATTCCTCAGTCTCTTGCACACTCAGAAGCTGTCCACAGCCTTCTCCATACTCGTTGCACAAGATCCTTCACACCACACTATCATCTTTGCCTCCATCTCGTCTCTCTTTTGTTCATTTGTATCTCTTCAAGTTAACACAAAACATACCTTCTACTCATCACCTCAGAGTGTTTGGATGTGCCTGCTTTGTATTGATACCAGGAGAACAAAGAAACAAGTTAACTTGAAAGGATACAAGTGCTACAACCCTGAAACAAGAAGAGTATGATGTGATCATGGACCAAATTACTAAAGAGAGCAAAGAGAGCTTAGACGAGCCACATGATGCCACAATGCACCAGCAGCCTGGTGATGGTGCTTTGACCATTCCAGAAGGTCCCATGACCCGTTCCAGAGCCACGAAATTTAAGGAGACTGTTGTAGGATTACTCACTTCACATCCACAACAAGAAGAAAGTCTTGGACATGGTTTGATCCGAGATATCTTGATCACCATTCAAGCTATCTCCACATCAAGCTGAGTTAGTGTTTAGGCAAGACATTTGGTGTGTGCTCTTTTCCTTACTTTTGGTTTTGTCCCATGAGGTTTTCCGGAGGAAGGTTTTTAACGAGGCCACGACTTGTCTTACAAATCACCTAGGCCCTATCTCGGCCCAAGACTAGCAGAAGTACATTTATCTTTAAGCGTATGTTATATTTTAAACTATAGTTTTCCATTTTATGTTTTTGAAACCCTAGAGAGTTTGTTCTCTGGTTTCTTTTATTTAAGGGTTTCCACAAACCCTATTGTATTCAAGCAATCAAATATTATCAAGTCTTATTTCTCTCTTGATGGCTCTCTCTCTCTCTCTAGAAGTTGTCGAGTATAGTTCTGGTGTGTCATATACAGAGCCTTAAGGGTGTTTAACTTGGTGTGTTATATCCGAGCTAATCATCTAGGAGTATCAAGAGATAACCCATCCCTCTTGTGTCACCATTCATTCCACAAACCTTGAAGAACTTGAGTCTCTGATTCGTTCTTGCAAGGATCTACCCTCCCCGCAACCAAAGAAGCATCCTAGGGTCGTGTCATGTGGTATCAGAGCAACTTTGGTGAGGGAAGTCTCGTTTACTCTTTAAATCTCTTTGTTTCATCTGCAAAACTCTTTAATCATCTCGAACAAAAGTAGAACTCGGGTTGTTTAGGGCTGCTCGATTTTGTTTAAGGTTCTAGACGAGTTTTGTGCAATTTCCTTTTTTGATTGTTGCCAAAAGCCCTAGAAAAGTTAAACCTAGACGCATAGAATTTTACCTTGCCGAGCAAGCCATTCTTGTGTTGAGCTTTTTCCTTTTTGCTTCTCGTGTTTACCTTGAATCTATTTACTGTTTATTGTGTTTCCTTGGTGCAGGTAGCAATGGGAACCGAGACTGATGAAGAAGCTGAGTTGGTCCGGAAGAACAAGCTGCTCATGGAGGCCATGACGGCTCAACTTAATCAATCTATGGTAACCACGATGACTGAGATGATGAGAACCAGCCTCAATGAGCTCCGCAGAGAGTTCAGAGAAGAAGTGAGACGAGCTACTGGTCAAGGTCCCAACCGAGAGACTAGGAGAGAAGAAAGACCTCATGCAACTCGACAAGAGCATGCCGGCTCTGAAGAAACTGATAACTACTATGAACATATCAGTTCTTCCTCAAGACAAAGTCAAAGGAGACATAGACATGGACAAGAAGGAAGGACAAACCAGAGAGATGAGCTTGCTGGTTTAAAGATCAAGATACCCCCATTCCATGGGAAAGCTGATCCGGATGCCTATCTTGAATGGGAGAAGAAGATTGAGCTGGTCTTTCAGTGTAAGCAGTACATAAATCACAAGAAGATCCAGATAGCTGCTACTGAGTTCTATGACTATGCTCTAAGCTGGTGGGATCAATACATTACTACCCGTAGAAGGAATGGTGAGGAACCAGTTGAGACATGGACAGAGATGAAGTCTATCATGCGCAAGAGGTTTGTTCCGAGTCATTACCATAGAGACTTGCACCACAGGCTCAGGAAGCTTACTCAAGGTTCAAGATCAGTGGAGGAATACTACCAGGAGATGGAGTTACTCATGCTAAGGGCTAGTATATCAAAAGATAGAGAAGCCACCATGTCAAGGTTCTTGTGTGGTCTAAACCGTGAGATACAAGACAATGTTGAGATGCAACATTATGTGGAGTTAGAAGAGATGTTACACAAGGCTATTCTTGTGGAACAACAGCTCAAGAGGAAGGGACATTCACGAACTAGCTATGGATCCAACCGGTTACACAACACCAAGGAAGAGAAGTCAACCTATCCTAAGGAGTCTAAGCCATATCAGAAGGAAAACAAGCCCTATCCGAGGGAAGAAACCAAACCAAGCAGTTCTCTTGACAAGGGCAAGGGCAAGGCTGAGGCTTCTAGTTCCAGAGCTCGTGATGTCAAGTGTTTCAAGTGCCAAGGACGAGGTCACTATGCCAATGAATGTACCAACAAGAGAGTCATGATCTTACTGGAAGATGGTGAGTATGCTTCAAAAGATGACAACACCGAGTCTGACCAAGAAGAAACTGAAGAAGAGCATGAAGAAGGACCAGTCCAAGGGAAGATTTTAGTAGCAAGAAGACTTCTAAGCTTGCAAACCAAGACTGAGGAGCTAGAGCAACGTGAGAACCTGTTCTATACAAGGTGCTTGGTCCAAGGGAAAGTTTGCAGCCTCATAGTTGATGGAGGCAGTTGTGTGAATGCTGCTAGTGAGACAATGGTCAAGAAGTTGGGATTGAAGGTTCAGAAGCACCCAAAACCTTACCGGCTACAATGGTTGAATGAAGAAGGCACCATGAAGGTCTCAAACCAAGTTCTCATTCCTTTAGCCATAGGAAGATATGAAGATGAAGTCTTGTGTGATGTTTTACCTATGGAAGCTGGTCACATACTTCTTGGGAGAGCTTGGCAATCTGATCGCCGAGTCATCCATGATGGCTTCACCAACAAGCACTCCTTTGAGTTCAAGGGTCGCAAGACTGTCCTGGTTCCCTTGACACCTAAGGAAGTTCAGCATGATCAGATTCAACTCCAAAAGAAGAAGGGAGATTGATCTCAAACCGGCTGGAACTAAGCAGCCAAACTTCTATGCAAACATGGGTGATATCAAAAGAACTCTCTACTCTAAACAATCAGCTATCTTACTTGTGTTTAAAGAAACTCTCTTGAACTTAACAGATTCTACACCGGTGTATCCGAGTGAAATGGTTTCTCTTTTGCAGGAGTTTCAAGATGTATTTTCTAGAGGACAATCCCATTGGGTTACGTCCATTGCGTGGGATTGAGCACCAGATAGACTTTGTTCCATGATCTACACTGCCAAACCGACCAGCTTACAGAACCAATCCGGTTGAGACCAAGGAGTTGCAAAGACAAGTAGAGGAACTCATGGAGAAGGGCTATATCCGAGAGAGTTTGAGCCCATGTGCTGTACCAGTGCTCCTTGTGCCTAAGAAGGATGGTACTTGGCGCATGTGTGTTGATTGTAGATCAATCAACAACATCACAGTGGAGTATCGCCACCCTATACCTAGATTAGATGATATGCTTGATGAATTACATGGTTCTTGCATCTTCTCTAAGATAGATTTAAAAAGTCGGTATCATCAGATTAGGATGAAAGAAGGAGATGAGTGGAAAACTGCATTTAAAACTAAGCATTGTTTATATGAGTGGTTAGTTATGCCATTTGGATTGAAAAATGCACCTAGTACATTCATGAGGTTAATGAATCATGTTCTTATATCATTCATAGGCATCTTTGTTGTTGTATACTTTGATGACATCTTAGTATATAGCAAGACTTTAAAAGATTATATAGAACATCTTAGGGCAGTCCTAAATGTGTTGAGAAATGAGAAACTCTTTGCTAACTTGAAGAAGTGCACTTTTTGCACAGATAACTTGGTTTTCCTAGGCTTTGTTGTGAGTGCAGATGGAGTTAAGGTGGACGAGGAGAAGATCAAAGCCATCAAGGACTGGCCGAGCCCATACACAGTAGGAGAAGCTAGGAGTTTCCATGGGCTTGCTGGGTTCTATAGGCGTTTTGTGAGAGACTTTAGTACCATTGCAGCTCCATTGACAGAACTGATCAAGAAGGATGTAGGATTCAAGTGGGGAGAAGCACAAGAAGCCGCATTCCAAAACCTTAAAGAGAAGCTTACTCAATCACCTCTCTTAATGCTCCCTGACTTTACTAAAACCTTTGAAATAGAATGTTATGCCTCAGGGATTGGAATTGGTGCTGTGTTGATGCAGGATAAGAAACCCATCGCCTACTTCAGTGAGAAGCTTGGAGGAGCCACTCTCAACTATGCAACCTATGACAAAGAACTATATGCCTTGGTGAGGGCCTTGCAAACATGGCAGCATTACTTGTGGCCCAAGGAGTTTGTCATCCACACTGATCATGAGTCCCTAAAGTATCTAAAAGGGCAGAGTAAGCTTAGTAAGAGACACACAAGATAGGTTGAGTTCATTGAGACCTTCCCATACGTGATCAAATATAAACAAGGTAAGGAGAACATAGTTGCTGATGCACTATCTCGGAGGTATGTTCTCTTGACCACTCTTGATGCTAAGCTACAAGGTTTTGAGCAGATTAAAGATATGTATGATACTGACTTTGATTTCAAAGAAGCTTATGTGTCTTGTGAGAAGTTTGCTGCAGGACACTACTTTAGACAAGATGGGTTCTTGTTTTATGATAACAGATTGTGTGTGCCTAATTGTTCTCTACGAGATCTCTTTGTTAGGGAATCCCATGGGGGCAGTATAATGGGACATTTTGGGATTTCCAAGACCCTTAAAGTTTTGCAGGATCACTTCTATTGGCCACACATGAAGAGAGATGTGGAGAGAATTTGTGGAAGGTGTGCTACTTGCAAGCATACTAAGTCCCAAGTCCAATCCCAGGGTTTGTACACTCCTTTACCAATTCCACACACTCCTTGGAATGGCATATCCATGGATTTCATTATTGGATTGCCTAGGACTAGAACCGGAAAGGACTCCATATTTGTTGTTGTTGATAGGTTATCTAAGATGGCACATTTCACAGCATGTCATAAGACTGATGATGCATTGCATATTGCTAACTTGTTGTTTAAAGAGGTTGTTCGTTTTAATGGCATGCCTAGGACTATAGTTTCTGATAGAGATACTCAGTTTCTGAGTTACTTTTGGAAGACTCTTTGGTCTAAGTTAGGCACTAAGTTGTTGTTTTCTACTACATGTCATCCACAAACTGATGGATAAACTGAGGTAGTTAATAGAACTCTAGGAACACTCCTGCGTGCATTCATCAGAAAGAACTTGAAAACATGGGAAGACTATTTGCCACATTGTGAATTTGCATACAATCATGCCATGCATTCTGCTTCTAATTACTCTCCTTTTGAAATTGTTTATGGGTTCAATCCCACCTCTCCTTTGGATCTAATGGCTTTACCTGAGTGTGAAAGGGTTAGTTTGGACGGTAAGAAGAAAGCTGAGATGGTCCAACAGATCGATGAGAAGGCTAGACAAAACATTGAACAGAAAACTAAGTTCTACGAGAAGCAAGACAACAAGGGAAGGCGTGTGAAGCTCATTAAAGTCAGTGACCAAGTTTGGCTTCACCTGAGGAAGGATAGGTTTCCCTACGAGAGGAAGTCCAAGCTAATGCCAAGGGTTGATGGACCCTTCGAGATCATCCACAAGATCAATGACAATGCCTATAAACTTGACCTCCAAGGTAAGTATGATGTATCAAATAGCTTCAATGTTACTGACTTGGTCCCTTTTGTTGTTGATGAACCAGATTTGAGGACTAATCCTTTTCAAGAGGGAGGGGATGATGTGATCATGGAGCAGATTACTAAAGAGAGCAAAGAGAGCTTAGACGAGCCACATGATGCCACAATGCACCAGCAGCCTGGTGATGATGCTTTGACCATTCCATAAGGTCCCATGACCCGTTCCAGAGCCAAGAAACTTAAGGAGACTGTTGTAGAATTACTCACTTCACATCCACAACAAGAAGAAAGTCTTGGACAAGGTTTGATCTAAGATATCCTGATCACCATTCAAGCTATCTCTACATCAAGCTGACTTAGTGTTTAGGCAAGACATTTGGTGTGTGCTCTTTTCCTTGCTTTTGGTTTTGACCCACGAGGTTTTCCGGAGGAAGGTTTTTGACGAGGCCACGACTTGTCTTACAAATCACCTAGGCCCTATCTCTGCCCAAGACTAGTAGAAGTTCATTTATCTTTAAACTTATGTTATATTTTAAACTATAGTTTTCCATTTTATGTTTTCGAAACCCTAGAGAGTTTGTTCTCTGGTTTGTTTTATTTAAGGGTTTCCACAAACCCTATTGTACTCAAGCAATCGAATATTATCAAGTCTTATTTCTCTCTTGACGGCTCTCTCTCTCTCTAGAAGTTGTCGAGTAACTTTCTGGTGTGTCATATCCAGAGCCTTAAGGGTGTTTAACTTGGTGTGTTATATCCGAGCTAATCATCTAGGAGTATCAAGAGATCATACATCCCTCTTGTGTCACCATTCATTCCACAAACCTTGAAGAACTTGAGTCTCTGATTCGTTCTTGCAAGGATCTATCCTCCCAGCAACCAAAGAAGCATCCTAGGGTCGTGTCAGAGTACTTGTATCCAGAGATGTGAAGTTTATGGAAGGAAAAGGATATTATGCTGAGAAGAATTGGGATGAGCTCAAAGATCTGTTTCAAGCATCAGACAAGGCCACTAACCTGAGAGTTATTATGGAAAGTCTTGAAATCATCATATCAAAAGAGAAGGAGACCACCAGAGATGATCCTCCTACTCACGAGACTGAACAAGAAACTGGAGAAGTCACTCATCCTGATCCTGAAGGGGGTAATGGACAAGAACCAGAAATACAACAAGGTTCTGATGTTCATGATCAGAATGGTGTTGAAGAACAAGAAACTGAACCTACTCAAGTTCATGAGGAGGAAGAAGAAGCAGAACAGGTTCAGCCGCTCAGAAGAAGTACAATGATCAAGAAACCTTCATCAAACTGGATCAACTTAAGAGTTTACTTCAGTGGTGAAGCAGTGGCTCATCCAAGAAGTGCAATATGCTCTCTTGCTCAGTATCCAGAAAAGCATTAAGTCTTTATTGGGGAATGGGATCAGGAGTACATTCCAAGATCATATGAAGAAGCTATGGAAAATGAGGAGTGGAGAGAATCAGTTGGATATGAGATCAATGCTATGATGAAGAACGATACCGGGTACGAAACTGAGCTTCCCAAAGGCAAGAAAGCTGTGACAAGCCGTTTGCTCTTCACCATCAAGTATCTAGCTAATGGAAAACCAGAAAGGAAGAAGATAAGGCTGGTTGCAAGGGGATACACTCAGGTCTATGGAGAAGATTACCTTGATACATTTGCACCAGTAGCCAAGCTTCACACCATCAGGATTGTTCTCTCCTTCACAGTCAACTTGGAATGGGATTTTTGGCCACTGGATGTCAAGAATGCATTCTTGAAGAGTTGGAAGATGAAGTGTACATGCTACCACCTCCTTGTCTAGAAAACCTTGTCAAACCAGGGAATGTACTGAAATTTATTGACATGAATACATTCAACAAGAAGAGATCAAGAGAGGAACATTTGGTCTACTAAAGGGAAGTGATCCGTACAAGACTTGTGAAGCAAGTCTGTCCGTACAACTCCTTGGCGCTCAAGCAACCAACTCTGACCTAGCTTGGCTTGGAAGACAAGGAGCTTAATTCAAATCCACTAAGAGGAATTCAAACTGGTTTGAATGGTCAAGATACCCGTTGGGAAGCAGAAGCAAGTGGAGGATTTAAATATAGTAAAGATCACATGTTCCATTTAGTGGTCTGTGGCCGTTGAGGACATGTCCCTTTCTCTCGGCCAGACCACCTTAGTTTATTCTTTTCTTTTTTGTCTCCCTGTGTCTCTTTATGTAGTGCTCCAGAACATTATTCAGATCAAGGAAATAAACTCCTTCTCTCTGTCGAGTAAGACAAACCCTACTCTCTCTCTTAACCATTTCGAATCAAACACTCTCTCTCTCACCTGTTCTTCATTATTCTTCACTCTGTTCATCACCAAACTTACATGGTACTAGATCCTCAAAGCTCCTACACCTATTTTTTCTTCCGCAAATCATCTCTAATCACTTCACTCTCTCTTTTCATCCGATCAGTTCTTGATTCTCTTGAAGAACATTCTTTTATCCAGTGGATATTAGCCTTGTTCTTGGGAGTTCATCAACTGTTCTTCCTCATTTTTCATCGTCTCTTCACAAGATAAACAAAGTATACTTGTTCCTTGTTAAGTTGTGGTATCTATCTTGGGGTTGATTAGAAAGAAGAGAGGAGAAGGGTTTGGGTCGACCTTGTCCGTACCAGGCCGTACAAGGCCGTAAAGGCCGTACAGGCCGTACAAGGTCGACCAAAAGCATCTAGACCAAATTTTACCATTCGGGTAAAACCAAAGTCACCCGACTCCTTTACTTGGGAGGTAACCTTATCCTCCCGTTGGAAAGGAAGAAGGGAGCCGCGTGGAAAGGCTGGCATGAGCTGGAAGGATCAGCATCTTGTCAAAGATGTTGATACCATTTACTTGGCCAGGAAGCCTCGGTTTGAATTAGGCGCGCCTCCTCTTTTGGTCTAAGCCACATCTTTCCTTCTCTTGCTTTACGAAAACCCTTGTATCCCTCTCTATATATTGCAACCCCGAGTGGATGAATAAAGCATACAGTTCTCTCTATTATTTTTGAGTCTAACTTGTTCTTCATAGTCTCTTAATCTTTCTTAGCTCTTAGTTTAAATCGAGTCTCTTTGTTCCATAATCTATTCTTTGTTTCACTCTTCTTACTTATTCTTCTACAATATCAAAAGATATCATGGTATCAGAGCCAGGTTAATCATCATCTGGTTTTGTGTTCTTCAAGTCGATGAAGATCAAGGTTGAAACTTTTTGAAGATCTAAGGTGGTTTCGTGTAGATATGGGTAGAAGACTGAAGTTTGATACTTGTGTGTTGCAAAAGCTTGAGTCTTTCGTTCCCTTCTTCAAAGACTCAACCTTTCCGTGTGTTTTTGGGTTCATCAGTGTTCTAAGTTCTAGATCTAACCGTTTCCAAGCTTTTGAAGTCAAGCTGGTTGAAGATGGAGAGTGTTAGCATGAAGGTTTCGGTTACTCTCATGGGGAGTAACTATCTATTGTGGTCTCGTCCAGTGAAGACTGCCATGGAAAGTAAGGGTCTATGGGGTCATATCACTTCCGGTGAGGCTCCTAAACTCATTACTCAAGAAGGGTAAGCTGCGGATGCCACAAGTGAAGTGGAGAAATGGCAGCAGGAAGACATGATGGTGATGTCACTTCTTCAAGGATCTTTAGAGACCTCTATCATGGAAACTTATAGCTACTGTGAAACTGCAAAGAATCTATGGGATACCTTGAAGAAAGTGTGTGGGAACATCTCAAACCTAAGCCGGGTGTTTGAGGTGAAGAGAGCATTCAATGGGTTGATGCAAGAAGATATGGAGTTCACTAAGCATCTTGGGAGGTTCCGGGCACTCTGGTCTGAGCTTGAAATGCTAAGACCTAACACAGTTGATGCTGATGAGTTGAATGAGAGGCGAGAGCAAGATAAGGTCTTTGAACTCCTCCTTACTCTAAACCCAGCCTACAACAGCCTCATCAAGCATATCTAGAGAGCCGAGAAGCTTCCAACTCTAGAAGATGTGTGTGCTCAGATCCAAAAGGAACAAGGGTCTATTGGGTTGTTTGGAGGCAAAGGGGAAGTTATTCTACATAACCAAGCTGCGCAAACTGATCAAACTGAAGATCCAGTCGCAAACAAGGCGGCTTACAACAAGTATGAAGACAGGAGGTTCAATGGTAACTGTGAACACTGTAAGAAGCATGGCCACAAGAAGATTCAATGCTGGATCCTCCACCCACATCTCAAGCCGGCCAAGTTCATGAAGGAGAGGGATGCTAGAGCTCACATCTCAGAGAGTTCAAATGATGCTAGCTTAAGCAAGACAATCGATGGTGATAAGAAGGAAACGAGTGAAGGAAAGTCCCTGGTTTCCTACACAGGAAACACCAGCCGGAACAATGATCAAGACTACATAAGGAGGTCTGACATTGAAGCTCTCATCAAAATGCTCAAGGAGAATGGTAACACCTTCGGTAACCTTAATGGGTATTCTCTTGGTGCTTCAATGATTGCTAGCAAACTAGAAAATGTGGATGAAAATAGGATGTTTAGAACTGGTAGGACAATAGAGAATGATATGAACCGTCTAAACCCTGCTTGTGCTAGTCCTGATATTGCTTGTCACATTGCTAATAGCTCAATTAAACCTTTGATAGTAGATTCAGGTGCTTCTCATCACATGATAAGTGACACCAGTTTGATCAAAGACATTGAACCGGCCAATGGTCATGTCATGATTGCTAATGGTGATAAGATTCCTATTAGAGGAATAAGAAATCTAAAACTGTTTAGTAAGAACTCAAGAGCTTTTTATATGCCTGATTTCACTTCAAACTTGTTATCCGTTAAGAAGTGCACTAATGATTTGGATTGTAAAGTTATATTCAGTCCTAACAATGTTGAGTTTCGAAATATTGAGAGCCAAAAGGTGATTGGAAAAGGAGTTACCAAGGGCGAGTTATATATGCTTGAAGAGTTTGATCCTATTTCTGATTTTAGTTGTTCTTTTACTTCTACTTCCACTGTTTTAAATAAGAATGTTTTGTGGCATGCTAGACTAGGACATCCCCATGTTAGAGCTTTGAACTTGATGTTACCAGGTGTTGTTTTTAAAAATAATGAGTGTGAAGCTTGCATTTTAGGCAAGCATTGTAAGACTGTTTTTCCAAGATCATCTACTGTTTATGAAAAGTGCTTTGATTTGATTCATTCTGATGTGTGGACTGCTCCTTGCATATCTAGGGATAATCATAAGTACTTTGTAACATTCATTGATGAAAAATCCAAATACACCTGGTTAACACTCATTCCATCAAAAGATAGGGTCCTTGATGCATTTAAGAACTTTCAATCCTATGTGACTAACCATTATCATGCTAAGTTTAAAATTTTTAGATCAGATAATGGAGGAGAGTACACAAGTCATGCATTAAGGGATCACTTAGCTCGATGTGGGATCTTTCACCAGACCAGTTGTCCTTACACTCATCAGCAAAATGGAGTTGTTGAGAGGAAGAATCGCCATCTCATGGAAGTAGCAAGGTCCTTAATGTTTCAAGCCAATGTTCCCAAGAGGTTTTGGAGTGATGTTGTGACTACAGCTTGTTACCTGATCAACCGCACACCCACAAAGATATTACAAGATCAAGCTCCCTTTGAAGTCTTACACAAGTACAAGCCATCAGTGGACTACCTGCGAGTCTTTGGGTGCTTGTGTTATGTGCTGATTCCAGGAGAGCTGAGAAACAAGTTGGAAGCCAAGACTACAAAAGCAATGTTCATAGGCTACTCCACAACTCAAAAGGGATATAAATGTTATGATCCGGTGGCAAGAAGAGTTTTAGTTTCTAGGGATGTCAAGTTCATAGAAGAAAGGGGGTATTATGAGGAAAAGAACCAAGAAGATTTGAAGGACCTTACCTCGGATAAGGGAGAAACTCTAAGGATTATCTTGGAAGGTCTTGGCATTGGAGTGACCAAGAACCCGGGGGAAAATGGTCCAACAGGGACTAATGAAGCAAATCAGTCTCCCCACCTTGGTCATGAGGGGGGGAACACTGAAGACCAGGAAGGTGGAAGCACTGACAGCAGTGGAGAGTTTGATTCAGGTCAAGAGGATTTTGATTCTCCAGAGGAAGATAGAGGTTCCGGGTCTCATGATCAAGGTGGTGATACTCAAGAAGGTCAGAGAAGTACTGAGCATCAAGAAGAGGAAGAACCTGAAGAAGGGGATGTAGAACATCAGCAACAGTTGAGGAGAAGTTCTAGGATAAGAAGACCACCATCTGATTGGGTTAATACTAGGGTATACTATAATGACCAAGCGGTTGTTCATCCATCCCAAGTGGTCTGCTCCTTTACTGAGTATCCAGAAGAGCATTATTCCTTTATGGCCAGTCTAGACGAGAGCTACATACCTAGATCCTATGAGGAAAATATTAAAGATAAGGAATGGAAGGATTCAGTTGGTGCTGAGGCGAGTGCAATGATCAAGAATGACACTTGGTATGAAAGTGAGTTGCCAAAAGAGAAGAAGGCAGTAACCAGTAGATGGATCTTTACCAACAAATACTTGGCGAATGGGAAGATTGATAGAAAGAAAACCAGGTTGGTTGCAAGAGGGTTTACTCAAACCTATGGAGAAGATTATGTGGATACCTTTGCACCAGTTGCAAAGCTTCACACTATTAGAATCATATTCTCTCTTGCGGTTAACCTTGAGTGGGGTTTCTGGCAAATGGATGTGAAGAACGCATTTCTTCAAGGACAACTTGAAGATGAGGTCTATATGCATCCTCCACCAGGTCTGGAACACTTAGTGAAGAAGGGAAATGTCCTTCGGCTCAAGAAGGCAATCTATGGTCTCAAACATTCTCCTAGAGCCTGGTACAACAAGTTGCGTACTACTCTAAATGGCAAAGGGTTCAAGAAATCTGAACTGGATCATACATTGTTCACGCTCTCAACCACTTCAGGTATAGTTGTCCTTCTTGTGTATGTTGATGATATCATCATCACATGAAGTGACAAGGCATGTATTCAATCCACTAAAGACTTCCTTAAATCTGTGTTTGAAATTAAAGACTTGGGAGAGATGAAATACTTCCTTGGTATTGAGATATGTAGATCCAAGGTGTTAACCTGAAGTGATAAACCATCTCACTAAATGTTAATGTGCAAAGCTTGGGCAAAACCTACTTAGATACTGATCAAAGTCTAAGGAGGGTCCAAATGCTTATGGAGAGCAAGAACAAGGTTCAGGAGGGGTTTACTATGAAGGAAGAAGGCTTGGGAGAAGTTTGGGATCATTTGGGCCGATGTGCAAAGTTAGGGCGTCTGTACCGTATGGCCGTACGGACTGTACGGACCATACGGACGAGTCAACTTGGGAAACTTTATATTCGACCATTTTGGAACTTTTTGGGTTTGTGCAAAATTAGGGCAAAAGTTTACGGACCAAATTCTAAATCCGTACACTCCCATGGATTACCTTGCATCCCAAATCAAGAAGAAGCTTAAAAGAAGAAGATAGGGTTCTGTATGGTTTGTGGAAGAAGAAGGGATCAAATGGCATCTTAAGAAAGGATCTGCGAGATGCTGCTTGTTGTGGATAAGGTTTATGCCTTTACAGGCTGGAAAGGAAGGGGAGCCTGGACTATGAACCTGGACAGTTCACTGGATAGATGCATGGACCTTGGTGGCCGATTCTCAGCCAAGTTACACACTTGACCAGCCAGGTTGTCTCCAAACGTGTATAGCCTCTGGTTCACTCATTTCAAACCGAGGAGCCTCATCCTTTGCTTTCTCTGATATTTTGTAAACCCTATTGTTGCTCTCCCTTTCCTATTTATACCTTTGTATGTTGAGTATGAATAAACAAGTTGAGAGTTTGTCCTCTTCATAATCTCTTAGTCTCTCACGAATCTCTCTCACTCTTTCATCAATCTCGTTCCTCATTATCATCAAGTCTCATCTTCTTCATCTCCATACTCGTTCATCATCACTCAAGCACTTGTTCTCTGAAAACTTTTATGGTATCAGAGCCAGGTTGCTCAGTCTCTTGGTGAAGCTTTCGTTTCAGTCACAAGCTCAAAAGTTCTCTCCTTTACAGATCCAGTTCATCCGGATCTAAAGACCTCACCTTTGAAGACAAAGAAGACAGTTTAGCTCATATCCGACCTTAAGATGGAGTCCTCTAGAGCCATTGTCATTCCGGTCATCCTCAAAGGTCCCAACTACCTTCTCTGGTCACGCTTGGTGAAGACAGCCCTTGGTGGAAAGGGGTTATGGAGTCATTGCATCTCAGGTGCTCCAAGCTCCTCCAAAGCTATCGCCTCTCAAGAGAGTTCATCCAGTGGTGATACCGGTTCTCTTATTTTCTCGGAAGAGAAGTGGCAACAAGATGACTACATGGTCTTGACCTTTCTCCAAAGCTCCTTAGAAAGATCTATCCTTGAATCCTACTCATACTGTGAGAGTGCTAAAGAGCTTTGGGAAACCTTAAACAAGATCTATGGTAACATCTCTTACCTCAGCCGAGTCTTTGAAATCAAGAGAGCCATCAAAAACATGTCCCAAGAGAATGAGGAGTTCACGGTTCATCTAGGAAAGTTCAGAGCCCTTTGGTCTGAACTTGAGATGCTGAGACCTCAATCTATTGATCGAGAGGTGTTGAATGAAAGAAGGGAGCAAGACAAGGTGTTTGGTCTGCTCTTAACCCTCAGTCCTTCCTTCAATGACCTTATCAAACATATCCTAAGGTCTGAGAAGCTTCCCACGCTTGAAGAGGTGTGTTCCCAAGTCCAAAAGGAGGAGGGTTCACACTGGTTGTTTGAAGCAAAGGAGAGCCCTCTCCTTGCATCACAAGCTGAAGCAGTTCCTCAGTCCAACAAGGCGGCTTACAATAGGGAGGACAGGAGGGGTCTTAAGTGCGAACATTGCAAGAGGGATGGACACACCAAGGAGAGGTGTTGGGTGCTTAACCCACATATCAAACCTGCCAAGTTCAGATGAGCCGTGTCCATGGAGGTTCAAGGAATCAGCTCAGATTCCTTGGGTTGAAAGTAAACCTTCTAAACCCTTAATAAGAGCTTGTGTCTTTGTTTAGTTGTGCATTTGAGTGGTGTTTGTGTCCCAGGATCTCCAGGCTTGTTCATTGCATTATAGTGTGTTCATGGTCGCTTTTGACATAGCTTATCCATCATGGTTGTCTTGGAGCATTTAGAAGTTTGTCTAAGCTCTTTATTCATGGTTTTGATAATCTATTTTGCATAAGCATGTCTCATTCTGTCTAAGTTCCATCCGGATGCATACTGGTTCTAATGCCTTGGCTTAATCCATCAATGTTTGCCTTTCATCATTTAGAAGCTGTCTAGGTTGCTTGCATCTTTGTTTTTTATTAGAACTGGTGTGCATAGTCCCTTGTAGCTCTCGGATTGAACCTATTGCATCCATATAGTATTGTTGAATTGTTGCATACATCTATTGCTGCATGAAAAGCCTAAAGTGTCAGTGTATTGTTAAAAGCATACAATGCACTTTAGAGACTGAAATATGCTTGTTCTTGTTCTTGTGATTAGCTTGTTTCAAGATCATAGCTTGTTGAGGCATTGGTGATCAAACCGGATGTGTGATCTTGGTTTGGTCCCAATGGGATGATCAAATCTTGCATTGATTTGTGGCGATGTTAAGTACACAAGGAGTGATACAGTGGCAAACCAAACCATAGTGACAAGATACTGGTCTAATGCCATTGCATATCAACACTGGACGAGTCAGTCCACAAACCATGGGAAGTGTAGTGTGATTGAGTATGCAATAAGAGGTTGATGCCATTGTATGATACCACATGGACGTGTCAGTCCCAAAGTCTACAAGATGTGTAGAGTGGGTTATCATACAATGAGAGACTACCTTGTGAGGGCTCTTAAGGTGATTCAAACACCATTTGGTCCTGGTATAAAGAAGAGAGCCAAAACTCACAAGGGTTAGGACATCAAGTCTTGTAATGACTGATGGTCCATCAAGACCATGGAGGTATATACACTTATCTCACAAGATTAGCTCCTCCCATAGTCTCGGAGTTAAGCTTGAGGGGGATTGTAAATGTACATGATCCATGGTCCAGTATCAAGCCATTCAAGTAATTCAACAAAGGATCATCCAACCGGGTTTAGGCAGTGGCATGTCTATGCAAAGAGACTGTTCAGAGCAGTCTTGGTTGTGTGTTCATGTAAGCTCAGTTTCAATGCGGCCTCTATGGCGAGGTGATTGAAAACTGAAGCTGAAGGTTCCACACAACCTCCCATCAAGTTGGTGTTGCCATGAAGAGGTTGCAACAGGCCAAGTGTGAGGGATTCAAGTGACAAGGCAGTCACTCCTCATCCAAACAAAAAGGGAAGTAACTTGATCTTAATCTATTAAAAGTCATTCATCATTTCTTCTTGATTCTCGAAATATTTCTTAAAATGCTTGAATATATTGGTTCAGATTGTTATGGTAAATTGGAAGAAGTTCTAGTTCTTGAGCCTTAGTTGAAACCATCATTGATATCTTGCTCCATTTAGAAGATTGTCTAAGTTGCTAGAATCCTTGGTTTTGTTTAAACTTTGAGCCTTGCCTTCTTGCGGATGTCTTTGATAAGTAATGATGCACCTTTTTGGATAATGTATCAGGTACCATTATCAGTTCTTGAGCCTCACAGAAGATGATCATGCTCGTTTTCTAGCTTCTCTAAGGTGGTCTTGAAGTCTGTTGAGAGGGGGAGACCCAAAACGGGTCTATGAAGAGGGCAAGCCAAGTTCTATGAGTGTTCAAGCCTTGCGTTGTTGGCTGCACGAGTTTAGGCCACGATCCAGAGTCCTTTGTGTCCAACCACACTGGTTCTAAGGCACAAAGGCTCAATGGCCAATCCCTACGCCTTGAAGGAACTTACTCTTTTTCCTTGCCAAGGTTTTATACCTAAGGAGGGTTTTCTTTGGTAAGGTTTTAATGAGGAGGGAATTCAGGGTTCCAAGCTTGATCAGGATCTATAGAGTCAAGCTTGAGGGGGAGTGTTAACCTGAGGTGATAAACCATCTCACTAAAGGTTAATGTGCAAAGCTTGGGCAAAACCTACTTAGAGACTGATCAAGGTCTAAGGAGGGTCCAGAAGCTTATGGAGAGCTAGAACAAGGTTCAGGAGGGGTTTACTATGAAGGAAGAAGGCTTGGGAGAAGTTTGGGATCATTTGGGTCGATGTGCAAGGTTAGGGCGTCCGTACCGTACGGCCATACGGACTGTACGGACCGTACGGACGAGTCGACCCGAGAAATTTTATATTCGACCATTTGGGAACTTTTTGGGTTTGTGCAAAATTAGAGCAAAAGTGTACGGACCAAACCCTAAATTCGTACACTCCCATGGACTACCTTGCATCCCAAGTGAAGAAGAAGCTTAAAAGAAGAAGATAGGGTTCCGGATTGTTTGTGGAAGAAGAAGGGATCAAATGGCATCTTAAAAAAGGATCTGCAAGATGCTGCTTGTTGTGGATAAGGTTTACGCGTTTACAGGCTGGAAAGGAAGGGGAGCTTGGACTATGAACCTGGACTGTTCACTGGATAAATGCATGGACCTTGGTTGCCGATTCTCAGCCAAGTTACACCCTTGACCAGCCAGGCTGTCTCCAAACGTGTATAGCCTCTGGTTCACTCATTTCAAACCGAGGAGCCTCATCCTTTGCTTTCTCTGATATTTTGTAAACCCTATTGTTGCTCCTCGGTTTGAAATGAGTGAACAAGAGGCTATACACGTTTGGAGACAGCCTGGCTGGTCAAGGGTGTAACTTTGCTGAGAATCGGCCACCAAGGTCCATGCATCTATCCAGTGAACAGTCCAGGTTTATAGTCCAAGCTCCCCTTCGTTTCCAGCCTGTAAAGGCATAAACCTTATCTACAACAAGCAGCATCTCGCGGATCCTTTCTTAAGATGCCATTTGATCCCTTCTTCTTCCACAAACCATCTGGAACCCTATCTTCTTCTTTTAAGATTCTTCTTGACTTGGGATGCAAGGTAGTCCATGGGAGTGTACGGATTTAGGGTTTGGTCCGTTCACTTTTGCCCTAATTTTGCACAAACCCAAAAAGTTCCCAAATGGTCGAATATAAAGTTTCCCGGGTCAAATATAAAGTTTCCCTGGTCGAATATAAAGTTTCCTGGGTCGACTCATCTGTACAGTCCGTACGCCTGTACGGTACGGACGCCCTAACTTTGCACATCGACCCAAATGAACCAAACTTCTCCCAAGCCTTATTCCTTCATAGTAAACCCCTCCTGAACCTTGTTCAAGCTCTCCCTAAGCTTCTTGACCCTCCTTTGGCCTTGATCAGTCTCTAAGTAGGTTTTGCCCAAGCTTTGCACATTAACCTTTAGTGAGATGGTTTATCACTTTAGGCTAACAAAGACTCCATTGGAAGAAGGTTACAAGGTTCTGCGAGAGGGGGAGTTTGAAAACACTCCATTTGAAGATGTCAAGAAGTATAGGAGAATGGTTGGGAAGCTCATATACTTAACAATAACTTGCCCTGCTGTATGCTTTGTTGTGAATCAAGTCATCCAACACATGCAAGCCCCTAAGGCTCATCACTGGAATATGGTTGAGAGGATCTTAAGATACTTGAGATAAGCTCCTGGTCAAGGTGTATGGATTGCTTGTAATAGAAGCACTGAAGTGGTAGGATATTGTGATGCTGGTTGGGCTGGATGTTGAACCGAATAAGAGATGGAATTATGATCTATAAACAAGGCTGGAAAAGACTTATGGAATGGAGAGGAAGAAGTTTGGAGGTGTCCGTACAAGGCCGTACAAGGCCGTACAAGTTATCCGTACAAGGCCTGAGATTTTGAGAGAATAAGAGTAGACGAACCGAGATTAAGAGGGATAGAGTGAAAAGAGTGAGAGATTAGAGTGGAGTATACTTGATGTTCATGATGAACACGAGAGAGAGAGAAGAGAGAAACTAGAAAGAAAGAAATGAATTGCTTGATTGATTAATCTGAGAGGAGTTTACACTTATATAGAAGCTTTACAATGGATACAAAAGGAAAGGTAAAGGGAGAGGAGACGTGGCTGGTCTAAGGAGAGTGGCGCGCCTGGTTTGAATTTGTGGCTGTGGGAGCGAGATGCTTTTGGCATCTTGACCAGATACCTTCACCTTTCCATCTCTGGACAGGCTCTCTTGGTCAAGCTTATCTCCTTATCTGCGAGCCTCTTTCTTAGTGAGTAACCATCTAGGTTAACCTCCCTCCTTTTACCCGGCCAGTTTACCTTGCCTTCTCTCTTCCTTGATGTCCAAGAAACCGCCGTGGATGTACGGACCTTGAGTTGTACGGAGAAGGTCCATCCGTACAACTTAACCCGGATTTTGCACAAGACCAAAATGTATTTTGGTCGAGTTTAAAGTGCTTTGGGTCGAGTGGTCCGTACGGTCAGCCGTACAATCCGTATAGTCCATACCGTCCGTACACTCGCCCTAATTTTGCACAAACCTTCCTTTGATCCCAAACTTCATTCTAAGCCTCTTAAACCTCCTCTCTTTATTTCCTCAGATCAACACTTCACCTCAAGCTTGACCATGTGGAACAAGTCAAGCTTGGAAGGCTATGAGATCTCCCTCATTAAAAACCTCACCAAAGAGAAAACCCTTTTTGGGATAAAACCCCTTGATGAGGGAAAAAGAGTGGAGACCCCATAGCGAGGGGATTAGTTGTCTGGTATAAGGTCAATGATTACTAATCTGGTGTGAATATACTCAATGACCTTTTGCCTTGCTGCCTTGGTAAAGATATCCGCCAACTGATCCTCACTTCTTGTATAGCAAGGCAAGATCTCTCCAAGGCCAATCATCTGCCTTACTTTGTGGCAGTCCACCTCAATGTGCTTGGTTCGTTCATGGAACACCGAGTTGGTTGCAATGTGGATAGCCGCTTGGTTGTCACAGTGCATAGTCATTGGTGTGGCTTCCTCAACTCCTTGATGTTTCAGTATCCCTTAGATCCACACCAACTCATTTGTCAACTTCTGCATGGCTCTATACTCAGCCTCCGCACTCGAACAAGAGACCACCTTCTGCTTCTTGCTCTTCCAAGTGACCAGGTTACCTCCAATAAAGGTGCAATAGCCGGTGGTAGACTTCCTATCAGCCTTATCTCCTGCCCAATCTGCATCACAGTATCCCACCACGCCAGTTCTCTCATTACACCCCATCCATACTCCTTGGCCTGGTGATCCACTAAGGTAACTTAGAATCCGTTCCACCATCCTCCAGTGATGTTCCCTTGGTTCTTGCATGTGGTGGCTCAACTGGTTCACAGCAAACCAGATATCAAGACGGGTAATGGTTAGGTATATTAACTTACCAACCATCCTCCTATAGAGTTTAGGATCTTCAAGGTATTGGTTGTGCTCAATCTCCCCCTCTCGTGGTACTTTGTACCCATCCTCCAATGGCATTTTAGCTATCTTCCCACCAAGTTTACCTGCATCTTTCAAAAGATTAAGGGTGTATTTCCTTTGGGACATGAACAAGCCTTCCTTGGACCTACATATCTCAATTCCAAGGAAGTATTTCATCTCCCCTAAGTCTTTGATTTCAAACACAGATTTTAGATAGTCTTTAGTATCTTGTATACCTTCTTTGTCACTTCCGGTTAGGATGATATCATCAACATAAACTAGAAGGACAATAATACCTGAGCTTGTGGTAAGGGTGAAGAGAGTGTGATCAAGCTCAGACTTCCTGAAGCCTCACCCATTCAAAGTGGTGCCCAGCTTGTTGTACCAAGCTCTAGGCGACTGCTTGAGGCCATAAATAGCTTTCTTCAACCTCAGCACATTCCCTGGTTTCACAAGACTCTCAAGACCTGGTGGCGGCTTCATGTAGACCTCATCTTCAAGTTCTCCTTGTAGAAACGCATTCTTGACATCCATTTGCCAAAGATCCCATTTCAGATTGGTTGCCACTGATAGAACAATCCGAATGGTATGGAGTTTAGCAACTGGAGCA
The DNA here is from genome assembly GCA_905132765.1 of Moricandia arvensis. NCBI lineage: Eukaryota > Viridiplantae > Streptophyta > Magnoliopsida > Brassicales > Brassicaceae > Moricandia > Moricandia arvensis. Next base: position 62,352 of record CAJHQP010001501.1, read on the forward strand.
AAGGTGTCAAGATAGTCTTCTCCATAGGTTTGAGTGAAGCCCCTAGCCACCAGTCTTGTCTTCCTTCTATTTATCTTCCCATTTGGCAGGAACTTTATGGTGAATATCCACATACTGGTCACTACTCTCTTCCTTTTAGGAAGTTCACTTTCATACCATGTCTCGTTTTTGATCATGGCATTAGCTTCATCAGCCACAGAAGCTCTCCATTTTTCATCCTTCATAGCTTCTTCATATGTCCGAGGCACTTGGCTTTCGTACAGACAGGTGATGAAAGCACAATGCTCTTTTGGAACTTGGAAAACGAGCATACCACCTGACTTGGATGTGCCACTACTTAAGCATTGTAGTACACCCGAGTGTTGACCCAGTTGGATGGATCTCTTCTTACCCTCATACTTCTCCTTAGTGGTGGTGCTTCTTCTTCCATTGGTTCCTCAAGACCTACTTCCTCAGGCCCATTGTTGTTTTCTTCACTTCCTTCTTCACTTGATGCCTCTCCTTGATCATGATTTCCTGAGTGTTCCTCCTCTTGACCCCCGGTCTCAGGTCCATTTCCCCCTTCATGATCATGGTGAGCTTGATCTTCAGCTTCATGAGTGTTTGGCCCTTCTTGCCTCCTCTGATCCTCGGTTGTATTGATCCGAAGGCCCTTAAGAATGATCCGGAGACTAGCTACCTTATCAGAGGCTTGGGATAGATCCTTCAAATCATCCCAACTTTTCTCTTCATAGTACCCTCTTGACTCCACAAACTTCACATCCCTATACACCAGAACCCGCCTTGTCTTTGGATCAAAGCACTTGTAGCCCTTCTGAGTTGTGGAATATCCAATGAACATTGCCCTTGTACTCTTTGGTTCCAGTTTGTTCCTCATCTCTCCAGGGACCAGAACAAAGCAAAGACACCCAAACACCCTTAGATGACTTAGAACCGGCTTCTCCTTGTTTGACCTTCAAATGGAGCATTGTCTTCTAGAACTCTGGTAGGTGTTCGGTTGATCAAGTAGCAAGCAGTCATCACAGAATCACTCCAAAATCTTTTGGGAACATTGGACTGGAACATGATCGACTGAGCCACCTCCATGAGATGCCTATTCTTCCTTTCAGCCACTCCATTTTGTTGAGGAGTGTAAGGGCAGCTTGTTTGGTGAAGGATTCCGTGTTGAGCTAGATGTTGCTTGAATGCCAGGCTTGTGTACTCTCCACCATTATCAGACCTGAAAATCTTAATCTTGGCATGGTAATGGTTAATTACATAAGCCTGAAATTTTCTAAAATGCATCAAGCACTCTATCCTTAGTTGGAATGAGAGTTATCCAGGTGTATTTCGATACTTCATCAATCAATTTTACAAATACTTGTAGTTTTCACTAGATAAACAAGGAGCAGTCCACACATCTGAATGCACAAGATCAAAACACTTTTCATAAAAAGTAGTAGATTTTGGAAAAACTGCCTTACAATGTTTACCCAAGATACATGCTTCACATTCATTATTCTTATACATGACACCTGGTAACATTAAACTTATAGCTCTTACATGAGGGTGACCTACTCTAGCATGCCACAATGCATCATTATTCAACACAGAAGTAGAACTAAACAAGTATTTAAAATCAGAACTAGGGGCAGTGTCTTCAAGCATGTAAAGATCTCCTTTTGTTACTCCCTTTCCGATCAACTTATGGCTCTCAATATCCTGAAACTTCACATCATTAAGGCTGAATATAACATTACAATGCAAATCAGTGGTGCATCTTTTAACTGACAACAGATTGGATGTGAATTCAGGCATGTAAAAGGCTTTAGACTCCTTTTCAAATAGGTTCAACTTGCCGATTCCTCTTTTTGCTATTCTATCACCATTAGCAATCATAACATGACCATGAGCAGGTTCTATGTCCTTTATCAAGTTATTATCACTAATCATATGGTGAGAGTGTAAGATTTTCAGAGTATGGACTCGTGTGTGTGATGAACAAGATGAACAATCCCCTTTGGGGTAAGAGAGAACACGAAATGGTGTAGAGGGTGGATCTGGTTCACTTAGTGTTTACTTGAACCAGAAACAGAGATTAGGAGATTAAGAGAGAGATTTGAGAGATTAAGAAAGGGATAGATTAGAGAGAGTCTGGAATAAGAACAACTAAGCTTGATATGAAGTGGAGAGGGGAAATCCCCCTTACTCCCTTAAGGTTTACAATCACCACTTATGGCTTTATATAGGAAATACAAGTAGCAGATTAATAAACCTAGATCCTATGGATAGAAACACTTAAAGAAGGATGAACGACTAGGATGATCTCTGGATGGAAGGCAATCTGTGTAGTAAAGGATGATTGGAGGAGAGGAGAGGTGTATCTGGACCGAAAGCAGTCTCCATTCAGTATTTGAAATACTTGGCCCTTATTGCAGCTCGCCTTGGTCAAGAGACAGCCGGTCTTGTGCTGGCTTGTGGACTGAATGAGTGGCCAGGAATGGCTGCAAGTGTGAGTTGGAAAGGGACAACCCGAACTTTGCACATCAACCATTTTCTTCCAAACTCTCCCAAACTCCTCCAATGCTTTCCTACTTCAGTATAAGACCTTCTTGGACTTCTTTCTGACTCCAGACAAGCCTCTGGATACTCCTCAACCCTTGATAAACATTTCCGGAGAACTTGCCCTAACTTTGCACTTTAGACCATCTTCATCATTTAGCTTCAGATGTTCATCATTTATCTTCAAGTTAACACTCCCCCTCAAGCTTGACACTAGTGATCCTAAGTCAAGCTTGGAACCTTGAAGAGTCTCCTCATTAAAAACCTTATCAAAGAAAAGACTTTTGGGATAAAACCTTGATAAGGAAAAGAGTAAGATCTCCAAGGCCTAGGAATTGGCCAGTGAGTTCTTTGTGTCTCAACCAGTGTGGTGGACACAAAGAACTCTGGATCATGGCCCTCACTGTGGTGCAAGTCTGGACCGACTCTCATTGCACACCACTAACTCTTCTTGAGCTCATCTAGCTCGTCTCATACTGATCTTGGTCTCTCCCCCTTTCACCCAACTTCTTGTTGGGTTAAGTGCTCGGATTACCAAGATACAAAATCCATTGAGTACCATCTTCTTTCTCTGCCTTTGTTGCTTCTTCTTCTTGAATAACCACCAAGGACTCCATCTTCACAGATCATTGAAGCTTCTCAATACTCCCCCTCAAGCTTGACCATGTGGAACAAGTCAAGCTTAAAAGGACAGCTTCATGATCTTGATCAACACACCACTGCCCACTCCTTTCTGATCTCACCACCTTGAATGGAATGCTGGGAGATACCTCAGCTAACTCTTCAACCACCTCACTTCAGAAGCCGCATTGTAGAGTCATCTTCTTCTTCACACAGCCAAGAGTGCTCTGACCACTCTCTTTTCTAGACTCGCCAATGTCTAAACCCGGATGGCTCCATCTTCTATTCCTGGTGCAATGGTGAGGAGGAACCAGGTCTTGAACTTAGATCATCAGGTAGCTCACTCAAGTCCCCACCTCAAGCTTGAATTGAGTTTAGGTTCAAGCTTGAAAGTGAGCCTGAATGAGCATCAAAACCAGGAGCACACCACCCCAACAACTGCGCTTAAGCCATTGGTCCACCTGCATGTCTTCAGCTTCAAGTACTCATGGATCACCGGCCTTCCTCATGACTTTGGTGGTGACCTACTTCTTCTTGTGTGCCTTGAACCAGGAGCTCAACAACCTTCATGGTCTGCGCTTCTTATAACCGGCTACTACACCAAGAACCTTCTCATTGCTTCACACAATGGACCAAGTCTTCCTCTTGTTCCGGATTGATGCTGAACAAGTGACACTCTTTGTGAACCTGAAACAACACTCAAACTCCAAACAAGATAAGACATATTTGCATTGGGATCAAACCTTGACTAATCATCAAGTTTGATCACCAATGTCACAAGCTTTGCACTTAGACAGTATCTCATTGTCTTAAGATCCATCTAATGCAAGCTTACCGTTCTCTAACTGCTATGGATGAACTGATCAGGAACAATCACAAGCAATTAGGCAAACAACTCCTGGCTTAAACGACCTTTAGACTCAAGTCTAGGTGTCTCAACCTTAAGGCAGTAACAATGACAAACAAATGCAAAAGCCTTAACCTATCCTATTCATGAGAGCAAGCCGGATTAGACACAACAATCTATTATCCTAGCAAGACAACCATTTAGAATATAGACTAAGCAACATTATCATTTCCAAATACCAGACCCAATGTATCATTTTAATCAATTTCTATTCATGTATGCAAGCAGATTCAGAACATACTATCTAATATCATGACAAGCATCATTTAGAACTAGAGCAAGCATTTCAACAACTCAAACAACCAAAATAGTCTCTTTTAACATAACCTGGAACAGATTCTAAACATTTTACATCTAGCAATCTTTAAACACATTCTCAGGTCTCAACACATCACACACACACATTTTCAGTTCATAAAGTTCATAAAGGATCAAGCTTTAATCAAGGGAAAGAGGTTTTCTTACAATCAAGGAACTAGTGTTAGTTCCTTGAACCACCTTTGATACATGGACTGGATAAGAGCTATTGGTGTCGACCCCAACATCTCCTTCCTCCATGGACCTTCCCCTTGGATTCTCCATGTCAAAGACCCCACCTTTCTTCATACTTGAGTCACCCCCACCAGTAACTAGGTGAAAGCTTTCACCTTTCTTCCTGGTCTTTGAATAAGAACACACCCGGACTATTGTTGATGAAGGGGGTTGCTAATCCACTCCATAACTTCTGGATCTGTGGCTCTCCTTTCTTCTGGACGGGTATGAGAGAGTATGAGTCTTCAAGAACACTTTCTGGGATGCGGATGAACACCTTTTTGTAGAGGTTGAACCGGCTGGAATGGAAGTGTCTTTTGGGTTTGAATGGACATGAGAGTGAGCTTATATCTTCAGCGGATGAAGGAACCAAGTTCTGATGAACCAGGCTCTGATACTATGTAATATTTTCAGAGTATGGACTCGTGTGTGTGACGAACAAGATGAACAATCCCCTTTGGGGTAAGAGAGAACATGAAATCGTGTATGAGTGGATCTAGTTCACTTAGTGTTTACTTGAACCAGAAACAGAGATTAGGAGATTAAGAGAGAGATTTGAGAGATTAAGAAAGGGATAGATTAGAGAGTCTGGAAAAAGAACACTACGCTTGATATGAAGTGGAGAGGGGAAATCCCCCTTACTCCCTTAAGGTTTACAATTGCCACTTATGGCTTTATATAGGTAATACAAGTAGCAAATTAATAAACCTAGATCCTATGGATAGAAACACTTGAAGAAGGATGAACGGCTAGGATGATCAGTGGATGGAAGGCAATCCGTGTAGTAAAGGATGATTGGAGGAGAGGAGAAGTGTATCTGGACCAAAAGCAGTCTCCATTCAGTATTTGAAATACTTGGCCCTTACTGCAGCTCGCATTAGTCAAGAGACAGCCTGTCTTGTGCTGGCTTGTGGACTCAATGAGTGGACAGGAATGGCTGCGAGTGTGAGTTGGAAAGGGACCTTCCTGGTTGCTTCCTAAGGCATCTAGAAGATGCCAAATGGATCTTTCTCCCTTGGAAAACCATACTCGCCCATATCCTTGCCTTGAGACCCAAGTCTTCTCTAAAGGGGAGTGTACGGATTCCTTGGCCGTACACTTTGGTCCCTGATTTTGCACAAGCATAAAATGGCTTGAAAGGCTGAGAAAAGTGCATTATGGGTCTACCATGTCCGTACGGTCCGTATAGTCCGTACGGCCGTACAGTACGGACGACCCGAACTTTGCACATCAACCATTTTCTTCCAAGCTCTCCCAAACTCCTCCAATGCCTTCCTACTTCAGTATAAGACTTTCTTGGACTTCTTTCTGACTCCAGAAAAGCCTCTGGATACTCCTTAAGCCTTATTAACATTTCCGGAGGACCTGCCCTAACTTTGCACTTTAGACCATCTTCATCATTTAGCTTCAGATGTTCATCATTTATCTTCAAGTTAACAATTTGTCCCTTCTGGACCATTTCCACTCGGGTTCTTGGTCACTCCAATGCCAAGACCTTCCAAGATAATCCTTAGAGTTGCTGCCTTATCCGAGGTAAGATCCTTCAACTCGTCTTGATTTTTCTCCTCATAGTACCCTCTTTCTTCTATGAACTTTACATCCCTAGACACCAGAACTCTTCTTGCCACCGGGTCATAACATTTGTATCCCTTTTGAGTTGTGGAGGAGCCTATGAACATTTTCTTTGTACTCTTTTCTTCTAACTTGTTTCTCATCTCTCCTGGAATCAGCACATAGCACAAGAATCCGAAGACCCGTAGATAGTCCACTGATGGTTTGTACTTGTTTAGAACCTCAAAGGGAGCTTGATCATGCAATACCTTTGTGGGTGTTCGGTTGATGAGATAACAAACTGTAGCCACAGCGTCACTCCAAAATCTCTTGGAAACATTGGCTTGAAACATTAAGGACCTTGCTACTTCCATGAGATGGCGATTCTTCCTCTCAACAACTCCATTTTGCTGATGAGTGTAAGGACAACTGGTCTGGTGAAAGATCCCACGTCGAGCTAAGTGATCCCTTAATGCATGACTTGTGTACTCTCCTCCATTATCTGATCTAAAAATTTTAAACTTAGCATGATAATGGTTAGTCACATAGGATTGAAAGTTCTTAAATGCATCAAGGACCCTATCTTTTGATGGAATGAGTGTTAACCAGGTGTATTTAGATTTTTCATCAATGAATGTTACAAAGTACTTATGATTATCCCTAGATATGCAAGGAGCAGTCCAAACATCAGAATGAATGAAATCAAAGCACTTCTCATAAACAGTAGATGATCTTGGAAAATAGTCTTACAATGGTTGCTTAAAATGCAAGCTCCAGACTCATTATTTTTGAAAACAACACCTGGTAACATCAAGTTCAAAGCTCTAACATGAGGATGTCCTAGTCTAGCATGCCACAAAGCATTCTTATTTAAAGCAGAAGAAACATTAGTAAAGGAATAACTAAAATCAGAAACAGGATCAAGCTCTTCAAACATATATAACTCGCCCTTGGTAACTCCTTTTCCAATCATCTTTTGGCTCTCAATATCCTGAAACTCAACGTCGTTAGGACTGAATATAACCTTACAATTCAAATCATTAGTGCACTTCTTAACCGATAATAAGTTTGAGGTGAATTCAGGCATATAGAAAGCTCTTGAGTTCTTACTAAATAGTTTTAGATTTCCCACTCCTCTAATAGGAATCTTATCACATTAGCAATCATGACATGACCATTAGCTGGTTCAATGTATTTGATCAGATTGGTGTCATTTATCATGTGAGGGGTAGCTCCTGAGTCTACTATCAATGGTTTAGATGAGCTATTAGCAATGTGACAAGTAACTTCAGGACTAGAACAAGCAAGACTTTGGCGGTTCATTTCATTCTCTATTGTCCTACCGGTTCTATCAGTCCTAAGCTCATTCAAATTTCCTAGCTTACTAGCACTCATTGAAGCAACAATAGAATACCCATTAAGGTTACCAAATGTGTTACAATTCTCCTTAAGCATTTTGATGAGAGCTTCAATGTCAGACCTCCTTATGTAGTCTTGATCATTGTTCCTGCTAGTGCCTCCAGTGTAAGCAACCAGGAATTTTCCTTCACTTGCCTCCCTCTTATCACCATTGGTTGTCTTGCTTGAGCCATCACGAGTTGAGCCCTCCGAGATGTGAACTCTGGCGTCCCTCTCCTTCATGAACTTGGCCGGCTTGAGATGTGGATGAAGGATCCAGCACTGACTCTTCTTCTGGCCATGCTTCTTGTAGTAATCACAGTTACCATTGAACCTCCGGTCTTCATACTTGTTGAAAGCCGCCTTGTTTGCCATTTGAGTTTCACCCTGATAAGTTTGCGCAGCTTGGTTAGCCAAGGTACGCTCCCCCTTACCTCCAAATAACCCAAGGAAAGCAGGGCTCTATTGGACTATTTGGAGGTAAGGGGGAGCTTACCCTGGCAAACCAAGCTGCTCAAACCGATCAGGCTGAAACTCCAATGGAAAACAAGGCAACTTTCAACAAGTATGAAGACCGGAGGTTTAATGGTAACTATTATCACTGCAAGAAGCACGGCCACAAGAAGAGTCCGTGCTGGATCCTCCACCCACATCTCAAGCCGGCCAAGTTTATGAAGGAAAGGGAAGCTAGAGCTCACATCCCGGAGGGTTCAACTACTGCCGGCTCAAGCATGACAACCGATGGTGATAAGAGGGAGGCAAGTGAAGGAAAGTCCCTGGTTGCTTACACAGGAAGCACTAGCAGAAACAATGATCAGTACTACATAAGGAGGTCTGACATTGAAGCTCTCATCAAAAAGCTTAAGGAAAATGGTAACACCTTTGGTAACCTTAATGGGTTTTCTCTTGGTGCTTCAATGATTGCTAGTAAGCTAGGAAATGTGAATGACCTTAGGACTGATAGAACCGGTAGGACAATAGAGAATGAAATGAACCGCCAAAGTCTTGCTTGTTCTAGTTCTGAAGTTACTTGTCACATTGCTAATAGCTCATCTAAATATCAATGGGCATGAACAATGCCCTAAACCCTAAACACTAGACCCTAAACAGTGAACCCTACACCGGATCCCCATAACATTTGAACCGTGAAGAACTACGTCACCTAAAACATGTTTTTGGAAAGGCAACAAAACTATCAATGGCATGATAAGACCTTGTCATTTTTCGGACCCAAATTCCACCGTTTAAAGCCTCAAAATGGCCTTAAATGTGTTGAACTGGACTATCTTCGTTTTGTTGTCGTGTGTCGAACAATGGGCATGATCTTTTGTAAAGTAAAAATAAGAATGAATCATGCGCGTCCCACACAAATTTACTCTATTTTTTTCAGAATTTAAGAGTATAATGAATCGCGAGACATGTACTATACCCTAAACCTTAAACAGTAAACCCTTCACCGGATCCCCATAAACTTTGAGGAACTACATTGCCTAGAGCACCTTTTCGGAAAGGCCGCAAAATCATTAATGGAAGTTATGAGACCTGGTTATTTTTCGAACCCAAACTCCACCGTTTTGAGCCTGAAAATGGTTGTGGAACGTTTCACACAATAAATATTTTGTGAATCGGTCTTTATTCGTTTTGTCATTGTGTTTCGATCAATGTCCATGAACTTATATAGATTAAAAAATACCAACAAATCAAGCGGATACCACGCCAATTCACCCATTTTTCTAAATTTAAGAGTATATGTAATTGCGACACATCTACTATACCCTAAACCCTAATCCAAAAATCCTTAACATTAAACCCTAAACCCTAAAAAGTGAACCCTACACCAGATCCCCATAAGTTTTGAACCGTGAAGAACTACGTCGCCTACATCATGTTTTTCGAAAGGCCACAAAACTATCAATGGCATGAGAAGCCCTAGTCATTTTTCGGACCCAAATTTCACCGTTTTAAGCCTCAAAATGGCTGTGCAACGTTTTAGGCCTTAAAAATGTCTTGAACTGGACTATCTTTGTTTTGTCGCCTTGTTCCGAACAATGGGCATGAACTTTTATAATGTAAAAAATGCCCGAAAAATGGGCATGAACTATACCCTAACAATGGGCATGAACTATACCCTAAACCCTAAAACCTAAAAATAAACCCTAAACCCTAAACAATCAACCCTAAACAGTAAATCCTAAATCCTAAACAGTGAACTCTATACCGGGGCCCCATAACCTTTGAACCGTTAAAAACTACGTCACCTACAACATGTTTTTGGAAAGGCCACAAAACTATCAATGGCATGAGAATCCCTTGTCATTTTCGGACAAAAATTCCACTGTTTTATGCCTCAAAATTGTTGTGGAACGTTTCAGACTTTAAAATGTGTTGAACTGGACTATCTTCGTTTTGCCGTCTTGTTTCGAACAATGGGCATGAACTTTTATAAAGTAAAAAATGCCCAAAAATGGGCATGAACTATACCCTAACAATGATCATGAACAATACCATAAACCCTAAACCCTAGAAATAAACCATAAACCCTAAACAGTGAACCCTACACCGGACCCCCATAACTTTTGAACCGCGAAGAACTATGTCGCATACAACATGTTTTCGGAAAGGCCACAAAACTATCAATGGCACGAGAAGCCCGAGTCATTTTTCGGACCCCAATTCCACCGTTTTAAGACTAAAAAAGGCTGTTGAACGTTTCAGGCCTTAAAATTGTGTTGAACTGGACTATCTTCGTTTTGTCGTCTTGTTCCGAACAATGTGCATGAACTTTTATAAAGTAAAAAATGTCCGAAAAATGCGCATTAATGTGCAAGAACTTTTATAAAGTAAAAATGTCCGAAAAATGCGCATAAACTATACCCTATCAATGGACATGAACAATGTCCTAAACTCTAAACACTAAAAAATAAACCCTAAACACTAAAGCCTAAACAGTGAACCCTACACCGGATCCCCATAACAATTGAACCGTGAAGAACTACGTCGCCAACAACATGTTTTCGGAAAAAACACAAAACTATCAATGGCATGATAAGCCCTTGTCATTTTTCGGACCCAAATTCACCGTTTTAAGCCTAAAAATGGCTGTGGAACGTTTTGGGGCTTAAAAAGGTGTTGAACTACACTATCTTCGTTTTGTCGTCGTGTTCCGAACAATGGGCATGAACTTTTATAAAGTAAAAAATGTCCGAAAAATGCGCATTAATGTGCAAGAACTTTTATAAAGTAAAAATGTCCGAAAAATGCGCATAAACTATACCCTATCAATGGACATGAACAATGTCCTAAACCCTAAACACTAAAAAATAAACCCTAAACACTAAAGCCTAAACAGTGAACCCTACACCGGATCCCCATAACAATTGAACCGTGAAGAACTACGTCGCCAACAACATGTTTCCGGAAAAAACACAAAACTATCAATGGCATGATAAGCCCTTGTCATTTTTCGGACCCAAATTCACCGTTTTAAGCCTCAAAATGGCTGTGGAACGTTTTGGGGCTTAAAAAGGTGTTGAACTAGACTATCTTCGTTTTGTCGTCGTGTTCCGAACAATGGGCATGAACTTTTATAAAGTAAAAAATGTCCAAAAATGTTCATGAACTATACCCTATCAATGGGCATGAACAATGCCCTAAACCGTAAACACTAAAAAATAAACCCTAAACAGTGAACCCTACACCGGATCCCCATAACTTTTGAACCGTGAAGAACTACGTCGCCTACAGCATATTTTCAGAAAGGTCAGAAAACTATCAATGGCATTATAAGCCCGAGTCATTTTTCGGACCCAAATTAAACCATTTTTTGGCCTTAAAAATGTGTTGAACTGGACTATCTTTGTTTTGTCTCGTGTTTCGAACAATGGGCATGAACTTTTGTAAAGTAAAAAATGCCAGAAAAATGGGCATGAACTATACTCTAACAATGGGCATGAACTATACCCTAACTGTGGGCATGAACTATACCCTAACAATGGGCATGAACTATACCGTTAACCCTAAACCCTAAAAAATAAACCCTAAACACTAAACTCTAAACAGTGAACCCTACATCGTATCTCCATAAGTTTTGAACCGTAAAGAACTCCGTCGCATACAACATGTTCTCAGAAAGGCCACAAAACTATCAATGGTATGAGAAGCCCTAGTGATTTTTCGGACCCAAAACCGTTTTAAGCCTCAAAATGGTTGTGGAACGTTTTGGGCATTAAAAATGTGTTGAACTGGACTATCTTCGTTTTGTCATCGTGTTTCGAACAATGGGCAGGAACTTTTATAAAGTAAAAAATGCCAGAAAATGGGCATGAACTATACCTTAACAATGGGCATGAACAATGCCCTAAACCCTAAACACTAAAAAATAAACCCTAAACACTAAACCCTAAACAGTGAACCCTAAACGAGATCCCCATAACCTTTGAACCGTGAAGAACTACGTCGCCTATAGCATGTTTTCCTAAAGGAAAGGCCACAAAACTATCAAAGGCATGATAAGCCCTGGTTATTTTGCGGACCAAAATTCCACCGTTATGCTTCAAATTGGCTGTGGAACGTTTCGGGCCTTAAAAATGTTTTGAAATGGATTATCTTCGTTTTGTCGTATTGTTTCGAACAATGGGCATGCACTTTTATAAAGGAAAAAATGCCCGAAAATGGGCATGAAATATACCTTAACAATGGGCAGAAACAATAAGCTAAACCCTAAACCCTAAAAATAAACCCTAAACACTAAACCCTAAACCGTGAAGAACTACGTCGCCTACAGTATGTATTCGGAAAGTCCACAAAACTATCAATGGCATGATAACCCCTGGTTATTTTTCGGACCAATATTCCACTGTTTTAAGCCTTAAAATGGCTGTGGAACATTTCGGGCCATAAAACTGTGTTGAACTGGACTATCTTCTTTTTTTCGTCGTGTTTCGAACAATGGGCATGAACTGTTATAAAGTAAAAATGCCAGAAAATGGGCATGAACTATACCCTAACAATGGGCATGAACTATGCCCTAAATACCTAAACCCTAAAAAATGTACACTAAACACTAAACCCTAAACCCTAAACAGTGAACCCTACACCGGATCCCTATAACTTTTGGACCATGAAGAACTATGTCCTTACAACATGTTTTCGGAAAGGCCACAAAAATATCAATCGCATGAGAAGCCCGAGTCATTTTTGGACCCAAATTCCACCATTTTAAGCCTCAAAATGGCTGTGGAACATTTCGGGCCTTAAAATTGTGTTTAACTGGACTATCTTTGTTTTGTCATCTTGTTCCGAACAATGGGCATGAATATTTATAAAGTAAAAAATGCCCGAAAATGGGCATGAACTATACCCTAACAATGGGCACAGCCCCGGCTCTTACCCATGGCAACATGGGCATTTGCCATGGGTCCATAGGTCCATAAAAAAATTTGGGTTGTTTTATGGGTCTATTCCAATCCATTAAATTATCATAAAGCCTATTACTAATCAAACCTAATTCACTTACCATATATAAAACGTAGAAGAAAAATGTACTCTCACCTTTTCCAATTTTCTCTCGTCGAAGAATTGATTACGATGAAGACAATAAAGTGAAAAAATATTTTTAAAAAGGTCCACATTTCATGTTTCGCCTAAGGCTATAAAATAGTTTAAGACGGGCCTGAATGGGCATGAACAATGCTCTAAACCCTAAACACTAAAATATAATCCCTAAACACTAAACCCTTAACAGTGAACCCTACACCGGATCCCTATAGCATTTGAACCATTAAAAACTACGTCGCCAACATCATGTTTTCGGAAAGACCACAAAACTATCAATTGCATGATAATACCTAGTCATTTTTAGGGCCCAAATGCCATCGTTTTAAGCCTCAAAATAGCTGTGGAACGTTTCAGGCCTTAAAAATGTGTTGAACTTGACTATCTTCGTTTTGTTGTCATGTTTCGAACAATTGGCATGAACTTTTATAAAGTAAAAAATGCCCAAAAATGGGTACTAACTATACCCAAACAATGGGTACTAACTATACCCAAACAATGGGCATAAACAATACCCTAAACCCTAAATAATAAACCCTAAACACTAAACCCTAAATAGTGAACCCTACACATGATTCCCACAACTTTTGAACCGTAAAGAACAATGTCGCTTACAACATGTTTTCGGAGTGGCCAAAAAACTATCAATGGCATGATAAGCCCTGGTCATTTTTCGGACCCAAAATCCACCGTTTTAAGCCTCAAAATGGCTTTAAAAATGTGTTCAACTGGACTATCTTGGTTTTTTTCGTCGTGTTTCGAACAATGGGCATGAACCTTTTTAAAGTAAAAAATACCAACGAATCATGCGCGTCCAACACAAATTTACTTGATTTTTCAGAATTTAAGCATATAAGGAATCTCGAGACATGTACTATACCCTAAACCTTAAACAGTAAACTCTTCACCGGATCCCCATAACTCTTGAGGAACTATGTCACCTACAGCACCTTTTCAGAAAGGCCGCAAAACCATTAATGGCAGTTATAAGTCCTGGTTATTTTCGAACCCAAACTCCACCGTTTTGAGCCTGAAAATGGCTGTGGAACGTTTCACACCACAAATATTTTGTGAATCAGTCTTTATGTGTTTTGTCGTCTTGTTTCGATCAATGTCCATGCACTTGTATAAAGTAAAGAATACCAAGAAATCGTACGGATCCCACGCCAATTCACCTGTTTTTCTGAATTGAAGGATATAAGTAATCGCGAGACATCTACTATACCCTAAACCCTAATCCAAAAACCGTAAACATTAAACCCTAAACACAAAACCATAAACCCTAAAAAGTGAACCCTACACCAGATCCCCATAACTTTTGAACCGTGAAGAATTACGTCGCCTACTGCATGTTTTCGGAAAGGCCACAAAACAATCAATTTCATGAGAAGCCCTAGTCATTTTTGGGACCCAAATTCAGCCGTTTTAAGCCTCAAAATGGCTGTTGAAAGTTTTGGGCCTTAAAATGTGTTTATGCCGATCAATGGGCATGAACTTTACCGTAACAATGGGCATGAACTATACCCTAACAATGGGCATGAACTATCGGATCCCCAAAACTTTTGAACCGTGAAGAACTATGTCGCTTACAGCATGTTTTCGGAAATGCCACAATACTATCAATGGCATGAGAATCCCGAATCATTTTTTGGACCCAAATTCCACGTTTTAAGCTTCAAAAAGGTTATGGAACGTTTTGGGCCTTAAAATTGTGTTGAACTGGGCATGAACTTCAATAAAGTAAAAAATGCCCGAAAAATGGGCATGAACTATACCCTAACAATGGGCATGAACAATGTCCTAAACCTTAAACACTAAAACATAATCCCTAAACACTAAACCCTAAACCATGAACCCTACACCAGATTCCCATAACATTTGAATCGTGAAGAACTACGTCGCCAACAACATGTTTTCGGAAACACCACAAAACTATCAATGGCTTGATAAGCCCTAGTCATTTTTCTGACCCAAATTCCACCGTTTTAAGCCTCAAAATCGCTGTGGAACGTTTTGGGCCTTAAAAAGGTGTTGAACTGGACTATCTTTGTTTTGTCATCCTGTTCCGAACAATGGGCATGAACTTTTATAAAGTAAAAATGTCCGAAAAATGGGCATGAACTATACCGTATCAATGGGCATGAACAATGCCCTAAACCCTAAACACTAAAAAATAAACCCTAAACAGTGAACCCTACACCGGATCTCCATAACTTTTGAACCGTTAAGAACTACGTCGCCTACAGCATGTTTTCGAAAAGGCCAAAAAACTATCAATGGCATGAGAAGCCCTAGTCATTTTTGTACCCAAAACCATTTTAAGCCTCAAAATGGCTGTGGAACGTTTTGGGCCTTAAAAATGTGTTGAACTGGACTATCTTCGTTTTGTTATCGTGTTCCGAACAATGGGCATGCACTTTTATAAAGTAAAAAATGCCCAAAAATGGGCATGAACACCCTATCAATGGGCATGAACAATGCCTTAAATCCTAAACACTAAAAAATAAACCCTAGACACTAAACCATAAACAGTGAACCCTACACCGGATCCCCATAACTTTTGAACCGTGAAAACTACGTCACCTACAACATGTTTTCGGAAAGGCAACAAAACTATCAATGGCATGATAAGACATGGTCATTTTTCGGACCCAAATTCCACCGTTTTAAGCCTCAAAATGGCTTTAAAAATGTGTTCAACTCGACTATCTTTGTTTTTTCGTCGTGTTTCGAACAATGGGTTATAAAGTAAAAAAATACCAACGAATCATGCGCGTCCCACACATATTTACTTGATTTTTGAGAATTTAAGAATCTAAGGAATCGCGAGACGTGTACTATACCCTAAACCTTAAACAGTAAACCATTCACCGGATCCCCATTACTCTTGAGAAACTACGTCGCCTACAACACCTTTTCGGAAAGGCCGCAAAACCATTAATGGCAGTTATAAGTCCTGGTTATTTTTCGAACCCAAACTCCACCGTTTTGAGCCTGAAAATGGCTGTAGAACGTTTTGCACAACAAATATTTTGTGAATCGGTCTTTATGCGTTTTGTCATCGTGTTTTGATCATTTTTTATGCACTTATACAGAGTAAAAAATACCAACAAATCATGCGGATCCCACACCAATTCACCCGTTTTTCTGAATTCAAGAATATAAGTAATCGCGAGACATCAAATATACCCTAAACCCTAATCCAAAAACCCTAAACATTAAACCCTAAACCCAAAACAGTGAACCCTAAAATTCAGCATGTTTTGAACCGTGAAGAACTACGTCGCCTACAGTGTGTTTTAGAAAAGTTCACAAAACTATCAATGGCATGATAACCCCTGGTAATTTTTCGGACCAAAATTCCACTGTTTTAAGCCTCAAAATGGCTGTCGAACGTTTCGGGCAATAAAATGTGTTGAACTGGACTATCTTTGTTCGTCGTGTTTCGAACAATGGGCATGAACTTTTATAAAGTAAAAAATGGCAGAAAAATGGGCATGAACTATACCCTAACAATGGGCATGAACTATACCCTAAATACCTAAACCCTAAAAAAGAAACCGTAAACCCTAAACCCTAAACAGTGAACCTACACCGGATCCCTATAACTTCTGGACCGTGAATATCTATGTCGCTTACAGCATGTTTTCGGAAAGTTCAGAAAAATATCAATCGCATGAGAAGCCTGGGTCATTTTTGGACCCAAATTCCACCGTTTTAAGCCTCAAAATGGATGTGGAACGTTTCGGGCCTTAAAATTGTGTTGAACTGGACTATCTTGGTTTTGTCGTCGTGTTCCGAACAATGGGCATGAATATTTATAAAGTAAAAATGCCCGAAAAGGGGCATGAAAACCCTAAACAGTGAACCCTACACCGGATCCCTATAGCATTTGAACCGTGAAGAACTACGACGCGAACATCATGTTTTCGGAAAAACCACAAAAGTATCAATGGCATGATAAGACCTGGTCATTTTTCGGGCCCAAATTCCATCGTTTTAAGCCTCAAAATTGCTGTGGAAAGTTTCAGGCCTTAAAAATGTGTTGAACTGGACTATCTTCGTTTTGTCGTCGTGTTTCGAACAATTGGCATGAACTTTTATAAAGTAAAAAATGACCGAAAAATGGGCATGAACTATACACTAACAATGGGCATAAACAATACCCTAAACCCTAAATAATAAACCCTAAACACTAAACCCTAAATAGTGAACCCTACACATGATTCCCACAACTTTTGAACCGTAAAGAACAATGTCGCTTACAACATGTTTTCGGAGTGGCCAAAAAACTATCAATGGCATGATAAGCCCTGGTCATTTTTCGGACCCAAATTCCACTGTTTTAAGCCTCATAATGGCTTTAAAAATGTGTTCAACTGGACTATCTTCGTTTTGTCGTCGTATTTCGAACAATGGGCATGAACCTTTATAAAGTAAAAAATACCAACGAATCATGCGCGTCCCACACAAATTTACTTGATTTTTCAGAATTTAAGAATATAAGGAATCGCGAGACATGTATTATACCCTAAACCTTAAACACTAAACCCTTCACCGGATCCACATAACTCTTGAGGAAGTACGTCGCCTACAACACCTTTTCGGAAAGGCAGAAAAACTATTAATGGCAGTTATAAGTCCTGGTTATTTTTCGAACCCAAACACCATCGTTTTGAGCCTGAAAATGGCTATGGAACGTTTCGCACCACAAATATTTTTTGAATCGGTCTTTATGCGTTTTGTCGTCGTGTTTCGATCAATGTCCATGCACTTGTATAGAGTAAAAAATACGAACAAATCGTGCGGATCCCACACCAATTCACCTGTTTTCTGAATTTAAGGATATAAGTAATCGCAAGACATCTACTATACCCTAAACCCTAATCCAAAAACCGTAAACATTAAACCCTAAACACTAAACCATAAACCCTAAACAATAAACCCTACACCAGATCCCAATAACTTTTGAACCGTGAAGAACTACGTCGCCTACAACATGTTTTCGGAAAGGCCACAAAACTACCAATGGCATGAGAAGCCCTAGTCATTTTTCGGACCCAAATTCAACCGTTTTAAGCCTCAAAATGGCTGTGAAACGTTTTGGGCCTTAAAAATGTGTTGAACTGGACTATCTTCGTTTTGTCGTCGTGTTTCGAACAATGGGCATGAACTTTACCCTAACAATGGGCATGAACTATACCCTAACAATGGGCATGAACTATACCCTAAATACATAAACCCTAAAAAATAAACCCTAAACACTAAACCCTAAACTCTAAACAGTGAACCCTACACCGGATCCCAAAAACTTTTGAACCGTGAAGAACTATGTCAACTACAACATGTTTTCGGAAAGGCAACAAAACTATCAATGGCATGATAAGACATGGTCATTTTTCGGACCCAAATTCCACCGTTTGAAGCCTCAAAATGGCTTTAAAATGTGTTTAACTGAACTATCTTCGTTTTGTCGTCGTGTTTCGAACAATGGGCATGAACCTTTATAAAGTAAAAAACCAACTAATCATGCGCGTCCCACACCAATTTACTTATTTTTGAGAATTTAAGAATATAAGGAATAGCGAGACATGTACTATACCCTAAACCTTAAACAGTAAGCCCTTCACCGGATCCACATAACTCTTGAGGAACTACGTCGCCTACAACACCTTTTCGGAAAGGCAGAAAAACCATTAATGGCAGTTATAAGTCCTGGTTATTTTTCGAACCCAAACACCATCGTTTTGAGCCTGAAAATGGCTATGGAACGTTTCGCACCACAAATATTTTTTGAATCGGTCTTTATGCGTTTTGTCGTCGTGTTTCGATCAATGTCCATGCACTTGTATAGAGTAAAAAATACGAACAAATCGTGCGGATCCCACACCAATTCACCTGTTTTCTGAATTTAAGGATATAAGTAATCGCAAGACATCTACTATACCCTAAACCCTAATCCAAAAACCGTAAACATTAAACCCTAAACACTAAACCCTAAACCCTAAACAGTGAACCCTAGACCAGATCCCAATAACTTTTGAACCGTGGAAGAACTACGTCGCCTACAACATGTTTTCGGAAAGGCCACAAAACTACCAATGGCATGAGAAGCCCTAGTCATTTTTCGGACCCAAATTCAACCGTTTTAAGCCTCAAAATGGCTGTGAAACGTTTTGGGCCTTAAAAATGTGTTGAACTGGACTATCTTCGTTTTGTCGTCGTGTTTCGAACAATGGGCATGAACTTTACCCTAACAATGGGCATGAACTATACCCTAACAATGGGCATGAACTATACCCTAAATACATAAACCCTAAAAAATAAACCCTAAACACTAAACCCTAAACTCTAAACAGTGAACCCTACACCGGATCCCAAAAACTTTTGAACCGTGAAGAACTATGTCAACTACAACATGTTTTCGGAAAGGCAACAAAACTATCAATGGCATGATAAGACATGGTCATTTTTCGGACCCAAATTCCACCGTTTGAAGCCTCAAAATGGCTTTAAAATGTGTTTAACTGGACTATCTTCGTTTTGTCGTCGTGTTTCGAACAATGGGCATGAACCTTTATAAAGTAAAAAAACCAACTAATCATGCGCGTCCCACACCAATTTACTTATTTTTGAGAATTTAAGAATATAAGGAATAGCGAGACATGTACTATACCCTAAACCTTAAACAGTAAGCCCTTCACCGGATCCACATAACTCTTGAGGAACTACGTCGCCTACAACACCTTTTCGGAAAGGCAGAAAAACCATTAATGGCAGTTATAAGTCCTGGTTATTTTTCGAACCCAAACACCATCGTTTTGAGACTGAAAATGGCTATGGAACGTTTCGCACCACAAATATTTTTTGAATCGGTCTTTATGCGTTTTGTCGTCGTGTTTCGATCAATGTCCATGCACTTGTATAGAGTAAAAAATACGAACAAATCGTGCGGATCCCACACCAATTCACATGTTTTCTGAATTTAAGGATATAAGTAATCGCAAGACATCTACTATACCCTAAACCCTAATCCAAAAACCGTAAACATTAAACCCTAAACACTAAACCATAAACCCTAAACAATAAACCCTACACCAGATCCCAATAACTTTTGAACCGTGGAGAACTACGTCGCCTACAACATGTTTTCGGAAAGGCCACAAAACTACCAATGGCATGAGAAGCCCTAGTCATTTTTCGGACCCAAATTCAACCGTTTTAAGCCTCAAAATGGCTGTGAAACGTTTTGGGCCTTAAAAATGTGTTGAACTGGACTATCTTCGTTTTGTCGTCGTGTTTCGAACAATGGGCATGAACTTTACCCTAACAATGGGCATGAACTATACCCTAACAATGGGCATGAACTATACCCTAAATACATAAACCCTAAAAAATAAACCCTAAACACTAAACCCTAAACCCTAAACAGTGAACCCTACGCCGGATCCCAAAAACTTTTGAACCGTGAAGAACTATGTCAACTACAACATGTTTTCGGAAAGGCAACAAAACTATCAATGGCATGATAAGACATGGTCATTTTTCGGACCCAAATTCCACCGTTTGAAGACTCAAAATGGCTTTAAAATGTGTTTAACTGGACTATCTTCGTTTTGTCGTCGTGTTTCGAACAATGGGCATGAACCTTTATAAAGTAAAAAAACCAACTAATCATGCGCGTCCCACACCAATTTACTTATTTTTGAGAATTTAAGAATATAAGGAATAGCGAGACATGTACTATACCCTAAACCTTAAACAGTAAGCCCTTCACCGGATCCCCATAACTCTTGAGGAACTACGTCGCCTACAACACCTTTTCGGAAAGGCCGAAAAACCATTAATGGCAGTTATAAGTCCTGGTTATTTTTCGAACCCAAACTCCACCGTTTTGAGCCTGAAAATGGCTGTAGAACGTTTCGCACAACAAATATTTTGTGAATCGGTCTTTATGCGTTTTTCATCGTGTTTCGATCATTTTCCATGCACTTATATAGAGTAAAAAATACCAACAAATCATGCGGATCCCACGCCAATTCACCCGTTTTTCTGAATTTAAGAATATAAGTAATCGCGAGACATCAAATATACCCTAAACCCTAATCCAAAAACCCTAAACATTAAACCCTAAACCCTAAACAATGAACCCTACACCAGATCCCCATAACTTTTGAACCGTGAAGAACTACGTCGCCTACAGCATGTTTTCGGAAAGGCTACAAAACTATCAATGGCATGAGAAGCCCCAATCATTTTTCGGGCCCAAATTTCACCGTTTTAAGCCTCAAAATGGTTGTGGAACGTTGTGGGCCTTAAAAATGTGTTGAGCTGGACTGTCTTCATTTTGTCGTCGTGTTTAGAACAATGGGCATGAACTTCTATAAAGTAAAAAATGCCCGAAAAAGGGCATGAACTATACCCTAACAATGGGCACGAACAATGCTTTAAACCCTAAGCACTAAAATATAATCCCTAAACACTAAACCCTAAACAGTGAACACTACACCGGATCCCTATAGCATTTGAACCGTGAAGAATTACGTCGCCAACATCATGTTTTCGGAAAGACCACAAAACTATCAATGGCATGATAAGCCCTGGTTAGTTTTCGGACACAAATTCCACCGTTAGCTTCAAAATGGTTGTGGAACGTTTCGGGCCTTAAAAATGTGTTGAAATGGACTATCTTCGTTTTGTCGTCGTGTTTCGAACAATGGGCATGAACTTTTATAAAGTAAAAAATGCCCGAAAAAGGGCATGAGCTATACCCTAACAATGGGCATAAACAATACGCTAAACCCTAAACAATAAACCCTAAACATTGAACCCTACGCCGGATTCCCCTGAATTTTGAACCGTGAAGAACTACGTCGCCTACAGTATGTTTTCGAAAGGTCCACAAAACTATCAATGGGATGATAACCCCTGGTCATTTTTCGGACCTAAATTCCACTGTTTTAAGCCTCAAAATGGCTGTCGAACGTTTCGGGCAATAAAAATGTGTTAAACTGGACTATCTTCGTTTTGTCGTCGTGTTTCGAACAATGGGCATGAACTTTTATAAAGTAAAAAATGGCAGAAAAATGGGCATGAACTATACCCTAACTATGGGCATGAACTATACCCTAAATACCTAAACCCTAAAAAATAAACCCTAAACACTCAACCCTAAACCCTAAACAGTGAACCCTACACCGGATCCCTATAACTTTTGGACCGTGAAGAACTATGTCACTTATAGCATGTTTTCGAAAAGGCCACAAAAATATCAATCGCATGAGAAGCCCGAGTCATTTTTGGACCCATATTCCACCGTTTTAAGCCTCAAAATGGTTGTGGAACGTTTCGGGCCTTAAAATTGTGCTGAACTGAACTATATTCGTTTTGTCGTCGTGTTCCGAACAATGGGCATGAATATTTATAAAGTAAAAAATGCCCGAAAAAAGGGCATGAACTATACCCTAACAATGGGCATGAACTATACCCTAACAATGGGCACGAACAATGCTTTAAACCCTAAGCACTAAAATATAATCCCTAAACACTAAACCCTAAACAGTGAACACTACACCGGATCCCTATAGCATTTGAACCGTGAAGAATTACGTCGCCAACATCATGTTTTTGGAAAGACCACAAAACTATCAATGGCATGATAAGACCTGGTCATTTTTCGGGCCCAAATTCCACTGTTTTAAGCCTCAAAATAGCTGTGGAACGTCTCAGGCCTTAAAAATTTGTTGAACTGGACTATCTTCATTTTGTCATCGTGTTTCGAACAATTGGCATGAACTTATATAAAGTAAAAAATGCCCGACAAATGGACATGAATTATACCCTAACAATGGGCATAAACAATAGCCTAAACCCTAAATAATAAACCCGAAACACTAAACCCTAAACAAAGAACCCTACACATGATTCCGAGAAGTTTTGAAACGTGAAGAACTATGTCGCCTACAACATGTTTTCGGAGTGGCCACAAAACTATCAATGGCATGATAAGCCCTGGTCATTTTTTGAACCCAAATTCCACCGTTTTAAGCCTCAAAATGGCTTTAAAAATGTGTTCAACTGGACTATCTTCGTTTTGTCGTCGTGCTTCGAACAATGGGCATCAACCTTTATAAAGTAAAAAATACCAACGAATCATGCTCATCCCACACAAATTTACTTGATTTTTCAGAATTAAAGAATATAAGGAATCGCGAGACATGTACTATACCCTAAACCTTAAACAGTAAACCCTTCACCGGATCCCTATAATTCTTGAGTAACTACATCGCCTACAGCACCTTTTCGGAAAGGCCGCAAAACCATTAATGGCAGTTATAAGTCCTGGTTATTTTTCGAACCCAAACTCCACCGTTTTGAGCCTGAAAATGGCTGTGGAACGTTTCACACCACAAATATTTTATGAATCGGTCTTTATGCGTTTTATCCTCGTGTTTCGATCAATGTCCATGCACTTGTATAGAGTAAAAAATAACAACAAATCGTGCGGATCCCACGCCAATTCACCTGTTTTCTGAATTTAAGGATATAAGTAATCGCAAGACATCTACTATACCCTAAACCCTAATCCAAAAACTGTAAACATTAAAACCTAAACACTAAACCATAAACCCTAAACAGTGAACCCTACACCAGATCCCAATAACTTTTGAACCGTGAAGAACTACGTCACCTACAGCATGTTTTCGGAAAGGCCACAAAACTATCAATGGCATGAGAAGCCCTAGTCATTTTTAGGACCCAAATTCAACCGTTTTAAGCCTCAAAATGTCTGTGAAACATTTCGGGCCTTAAAAATGTGTTGAACTGGACTATCTTCGTTTTGTCGTCGTGCTTCGAACAATGGGCATGAACTTTACCCTAAAAATGGGCATGAACTATACCCTAAATACCTAGACCCTAAAAAAAACCCAAAACACTAATCCCTAAACCTTAAACAGTGAACCGTACACCGGATTCCCAAAACTTTTTAACCGTGAAGAACTATGTCGCTTACAGCATGTTTTCGGAAATTCGACAAAACTATCAATGGCATGAGAAGCCCAAGTCATTTTTCGGACCCAAATTCCGCCGATTTAAGCCTCAAAAAGGTTGTGGAACGTTTTGGGCCTTAAAATTGTGTTGAACTGGGCTTGAACTTCTATAAAGTAAAAAATGCCCGAAAAATGGGCATGAACTATACCCTAACAGTGGGCATGAACAATGCCCTAAACCTTAAACACTAAAAAAAATAATCCCTAAACACTAAACCCAAACAACAAACTCTACACCGGATACCCATAACATTTGAACCGTGAAGAACTACGTCGCCAACAACATGTTTTCGAAAAGACCACAAAACTATCAATGTCATGATAAGCCCTGGTCATTTTTCGGAACCAAATTCCACCGTTTTAAGCCTCAAAATGGCTGTGGAACGTTTCGGGCCTTAAAAAAGTGTTGAACTGGACTATGTTCGTTTTGTCGTCGTGTTCCGGACAATGGGCATGAACTTTTATAAAGTAAAAAATGTCCGAAAAATGGGCAAGAACTTTACCCTATCAATGGGCATGAACAATGCCCTAAACCGTAAACAATAAAAAATAAACCCTAAACAGTGAACCCTACACCGGATCCCCATAACTTTTGAACCGTGAAGAACTATGTCGCCTACAACATGTTTTCGGAAAGGCCAAAAAACTATCAATGGCATGAGAAGGCCTAGTCATTTTTCGTACCCAAAACCGTTTTAAGCCTCAAAATGGCTGTGGAACGTTTCGGGCCTTAAAAATGTGTTGAACTGGACTATCTTCGTTTTGTCGTCGTGTTCCGAACAATGGGCATGAACTTTTATAAAGTAAAAAATGCCCAAAAAATGGGCATGAACTATACCCTATCGATGGCCATGAACAATGCCCTAAGCCCTAAACACTAAAAAATAAACCCTAAACAGTAAACCCTACAACGGATCCCCATAACTTTTGAACCGTGAAGAACTACATCACCTACAGCATGTTTTCGGAAAGGCCACAAAACTATCAATGGCATGAGAAGCCCAAGTCATTTTTTGGACCCAAATTCAACCGTTTTAATCCTCAAAATGGCGGTGGAACGTTTCGGGTCTTAAAAATGTGTTGAACTGGACTATCTTCGTTTTGTCGTCGTGCTTCGAACAATGGGCATGAACTTTACCCTAAAAATGGGCATGAACTATACCCTAAATACCTAGACCCTAAAAAAAACCCAAAACACTAATCCCTAAACCTTAAACAGTGAACCGTACACCGGATTCCCAAAACTTTTTAACCGTGAAGAACTATGTCGCTTACAGCATGTTTTTGGAAATTCGACAAAACTATCAATGGCATGAGAAGCCCGAGTCATTTTTCGGACCCAAATTCCGCCGATTTAAGCCTCAAAAAGGTTGTGGAACGTTTTGGGCCTTAAAATTGTGTTGAACTGGGCTTGAACTTCTATAAAGTAAAAAATGCCCGAAAAATGGGCATGAACTATACCCTAACAGTGGGCATGAACAATGCCCTAAACCTTAAACACTAAAAAAATAATCCCTAAACACTAAACCCAAACAACAAACTCTACACCGGATACCCATAACATTTGAACCGTGAAGAACTACGTCGCCAACAACATGTTTTCGAAAAGACCACAAAACTATCAATGTCATGATAAGCCCTGGTCATTTTTCGGAACCAAATTCCACCGTTTTAAGCCTCAAAATGGCTGTGGAACGTTTCGGGCCTTAAAAAAGTGTTGAACTGGACTATGTTCGTTTTGTCGTCGTGTTCCGGACAATGGGCATGAACTTTTATAAAGTAAAAAATGTCCGAAAAATGGGCAAGAACTTTACCCTATCAATGGGCATGAACAATGCCCTAAACCGTAAACAATAAAAAATAAACCCTAAACAGTGAACCCTACACCGGATCCCCATAACTTTTGAACCGTGAAGAACTATGTCGCCTACAACATGTTTTCGGAAAGGCCAAAAAACTATCAATGGCATGAGAAGGCCTAGTCATTTTTCGTACCCAAAACCGTTTTAAGCCTCAAAATGGCTGTGGAACGTTTCGGGCCTTAAAAATGTGTTGAACTGGACTATCTTCGTTTTGTCGTCGTGTTCCGAACAATGGGCATGAACTTTTATAAAGTAAAAAATGCCCAAAAAATGGGCATGAACTATACCCTATCGATGGCCATGAACAATGCCCTAAGCCCTAAACACTAAAAAATAAACCCTAAACAGTAAACCCTACAACGGATCCCCATAACTTTTGAACCGTGAAGAACTACATCACCTACAGCATGTTTTCGGAAAGGCCACAAAACTATCAATGGCATGAGAAGCCCAAGTCATTTTTCGGACCCAAATTCAACCGTTTTAATCCTCAAAATGGCGGTGGAACGTTTCGGGTCTTAAAAATGTGTTGAACTGGACTATCTTCGTTTTCTCGTCGTCTTTCGAACAATGGGCATGACCTTTACCCTAACAATGGGCATGAACTTCTATAAAGTAAAAAATTCACAAAAATGGGCATGAACTATACCCTAACAATGGGCATGAACAATGCCTTAAACCTTAAACACTAAAAAATAATCCTAAACAATGAACCCTATACCGGATCCCCATAACCTTTGAACCGTGAAGAACTACGTCGCCTACAACATGTTTTTGGAAAGGCCACAAAACTATCAATGGCATGAGAATCCCTAGTCATTTTCGGACCAAAATTCCACCGTTTTAAGCCTCAAAATGGCTGTGGAATGTTTCGGGCCTTAAAATTGTGTTGAACTGGACTATCTTCGCTTTGTCGTCTTGTTCCAACAAATGTTCATGAACTTTTATAAATTAAATAATGCCCGAAAAATGGGCATGAACTATATTCTAACAATGGGCATGAACAATGCCCTAAACCCTAAACACTAAAAAATAATCCCTAAACACTAGACCCTAAAAATTGAACCCTACACCGGATCCCCATTACATATTAACCGTGAAGAACTACGTCGCCAACAGCATTTTTTCAGAAAGACCACAAAACTATCAATGGCATGATAAGCCCTGGTCATTTTTCGGAGCCAAATTCCTCCGTTTTAAGCCTCAAAATGGCTGTGGAATGTTTCGGGCCTTAAAAAGGTGTTGAACTGGACAATCTTCGTTTTGTCGTCGTGTTCCGAACAATGGGCATGAACTTTTATAAATTAAAAAATGCCCAAAAAATGGGCATGAACTATACCCTATCAATGGGCATGAAAAATGCCCTAAACCTTAAACACTAAAAAATAAACCCTAAACACTAAACCCTAAACAGTGAACCCTACACATGATTCCCATAAATTTTGAACCGTTAAGAACTATGTCACCTACATCATGTTTTCGGAGTTGCAACAAAACTATCAATGGCATGATAAGACCTGGTCATTTTTCGGACCCAAATTCAACCGTTTTAAGCCTCAAATTGGCCTTAAAAATGTGTTGAATTGGACTATCTTCGTTTTGTCGTCGTGTTTCGAACAATGGACATGATCTTTTATAAAGTAAAAATAAGAACGAATCATGCGCGTCCCACACAAATCTACTCGATTTTTTTTGAGAATTTAAGAGTATAATGAATCGCGAGACATATTTTATACCCTAAACCTTAAACAGTAAACCCTTCACTGGATCCCCATAAGTTTTGAGGAACTACGTCACCTAGACCACCTTTTCGGAAAGGCCGCAAAACCATTAATGAAAGTTATGATACCTGGTTATTTTTCGAACCCAAACTCAACCATTTTGAGGCTGAAAATGGTTGTGGAACGTTTCGCACAATAAATATTTTGTGACTCGGCCTTTATTCGTTTTGTCGTTGTGTTTCGATCAATGTCCATGCACTTATATAGAGTAAAAAATACCAACAAATCATGCGGATCCCACGCCAATTCACCCGTTCTTCTGAATTTAAGAATATAAGTAATTGCGAGACTTCTACTATACCCTAAACCCTATCCAAAAATCCTGAACATTAAACCCTAAACCCTAAACCCTAAACAATGAACCCTAAACCAGATCCCTACAAGTTTTGAACTGTGAAGAACTACGTCGCCTACAGCATGTTTTTCGAAAGGCCACAAAACTATCAATGGCATGAGAAACACTAGTCATTTTTCGGACCCAAATTTCACCGTTTTAAGCCTCAAAATGGTTGTGCAAAGTTTTGGGCCTTAAAAATGTGTTGAACTGGACTATCTTCGTTTTGTCGTCGTGTTCCGAACAATGGGCATGAACTTTTATAAAGTAAAAAATGCCCGAAAATGGGCATAAACAATACCCTAACAATGGGTATGAACAATGCCCTAAACCCTAAACACTAAAAAATAAACCCTAAACACTAAACCCTAAAGAGTGAACCAAACACCAGATCCCCATAACCTTTGAACCGTGAAGAACTACGTCACCTACAACATGTTTATGGAAAGGCCACAAGACTATCAATGGCATGAGAATCCCTAGTCATTTTTCGGACCAAAATTCCACCGTTTTATGCTTCAAAATTGTTGTGGAACGTTTCGGGCCTTAAAATGTGTTGAACTGGACTATCTTTGTTTTGTCGTCTTGTTTTGAACAATGGGCATGACCTTTTATAAAGTAAAAAATGCCCGAAAAATGGGCATGAACTATACCCTAACAATGGGCGTGAACAATACCGTAAACCCTAAACCCTAAAAATAAACCCTAAACACTAAACAGTGAACCCTACACCGGATCCCCATAACATTTGAACCGAGAAGAACTATGTCGCATACAAAATGTTTTCGGAAAGGCCACAAAACTATCAATGGAATGAGAAGCCCAAGTCATTTTTCGGACCCAAATTCCACCGTTTTAAGCCTCAAAATGGTTGTGGAATGTTTCGGGCCTTAAAATTGTGTTGAACTGGACTATCTTCGTTTTGTCGTCTTGTTCCGAACAATGTGCATCAACTTTTATAAAGTAAAAAATGCCTGAAAAATGGGCATGAACTATACCCTAACAATGGACATAAACAATGCTGTAAACCCTAAACACTAAAAATTAAACCTTAAACACTAAACCCTAAACAATGAACCCTACACCGGATCCCCATAACTTTTGAACTGTGAAGAACTACGTCACCTACAGCATGTTTTCGGAAAGGCCACAAAACTATCAATGGCATGATAAAACCTGGACTATCTTCGTTTTGACTATCAATGGCATGATAAAACCTGAACATTTATAAAGTAAAAAATACCAATGAATCGCGAGACATGTACTATACCCTAAACCTTAAACAGTAAACCCTTCACCGGATCCCCGTAAATCTTGAGGAATTACGTCGCCTAGTGCACCTTTTTGGAAATGCCGCAAAACCATTAATGGCAGTTATAAGTCCTGTTTATTTTTCGAACCCAAACTCCACAGTTTTGAGCCTGAAAATGGCTGTAAAAAGTTTCGCACAACAAATATTTTGTGAATCGGTCTTTATGCGTTTTGTTGTCGTGTTTCAATCAATTTTCATGCACTTATATAGAGTAAAAAATACCAACAGATCATGCGGATCCCACGCCAATTTACTCGTTTTTCTGAATTTAAGAATATAAGTAATCGCGAAACACCAAATATACCCTAAACCCTAATCCAAAAACCCAAAACATTAAATCCTAAACACTAAACCCTAAACCCTAAACAGTGAAGCCTACACCAGATCCCCATAACTTTTGAACCGTGAAGAACTACGTCGCCTACAACATGTTTTCGGAAAGGCCACAAAACTATCAATGGCATGAGAAGCCCCAGTCATTTTTCGGGCCCAAATTTCACCGTTTTAAGCTTTAAAATGGCTGTGGAACAATGGGCATGAACTTTTATAAAGTAAAAAATGCCAGAAAAATGGGCATGAACTATACCCTAACAATGGGAATGAACAATGCCCTAAACCCTAAACACTAAAAAATAAACCCTAAACACTAAACCCTAAACAGTGAACCTTACACCAGATCCCCATAACCTTTGAACCGTGAAGAACTACGTCGCCTACAGTATGTTTTAGGAAAGGCCACAAAAATATCAAAGGCATGAAAAGCCCTGGTTATTTTTCGGACCCAAATTCCACAGTTTTATGCTTCAAAATGGCTGTGGAACGTTTCGGGCCTTAAAAATGTGTTGAAGTGGACTATCTTCGTTTTGTCGTCTTGTTTCGAACAATGGACTTGAACTTTTATTAAGTAAAAAATGCCCAAAAAATGGGCATGAACTATACCCTAACAATGGGCATGAACAATACCCTAAACCCTAAAAATGAACCCTAAACACTATACCCTACACAGTGAACCCTACACCGGATTCCCATGACTTTTAAACTGTGAAGAACTACGTCACCTACAGTATGTTTTCGGAAAGTCCACAAAACTATCAATGACATGATAACCCCTAGTCATTTTTCGGACCAAAATTCCACTTTTTTACGCCTCAAAAAGGCTGTGGAACGTTTCGGGCCTTAAAAATGTGTTGAAGTGGACTATCTTCATTTTGTCGTCCTGTTTCGAACAATGGGCATGAACTTTTAAAAAGTAAAAAATTCCAGAAAAAATGGGCATGAACTATACCCTAACAATGGGCATGAACTATACCCTAAATACCTAAACCCTAAAAAATAAACCCTAAACACTAAACCCTAAACCCTAAACAGTGAACCCTACACCGGATCCCTATAACTTTTGACCGTTAGGAACTATGTCGCTTACAGCATGTTTTCGGAAAGGCCACAAAACTATCAATGGCATGAGAAGCCCGAGTCATTTTTGGACCCAAAATCCACCGTTTTAAGCCTCAAAATGGATGTGGAACGTTTTCGGGCCTTAAAATGTGTTTAACTGGACTAAACTGTGAACCCTACACTGGATCCCTATAGCAATTGAATCGTGAAGAACTACATCGCCAACATCATGTTTTCGAAAAGACCACAAAACTATCAATAGCATGACAAGACCTGGTCGTTTTTCGGACCCAAATTCCACCGTTTTAAGCCTTAAAATAGTTGTGGAACGTTTCGGGCCTTAAAAATGTGTTGAACTGGACTATCTTCATTTTTTCATCGTGGTTCGAACAATTGGCATGAACTTTTATAAAGTAAAAAATGCCCGAAAAATGGGCATGATCTATACCCTAACAATGGGCATAAACAATACCCTAAACCCTAAATAATAAACCCTAAACACTAAACTCTAAACAGTGAACCCTACACCGGATTCCCATAACTTTAGAACCGTGAAGAACTATGTCGCCTAGAGTCTGTTTTCGGAGAGGCCACAAAACTATCAATTGCATGATAAGCCCTGGTAATTTTTCGGACACAAATTCAACCATTTTAAGCCTCAAAATGGCTTTAAAAATGTGATGAACTTGACTATCTTCGTTTTGTCATCGTGTTCGAACAATTGGCATGATCTTTTATAAAGTAAAAAATACCAACAAATCATGCGCGTCCCACACAAATTTACTCGATTTTTTCAGAATTTAAGAATATAAGGAATCGCGAAACATGTACTATACCCTAAACCTTAAACAGTAAACCCTTCACCGGATCCCCATAAATCTAGAGGAACTACGTCGCCTACAGCACCTTTTTGGAAAGGCCGCAAAACCATTAATGGCAGTTATAAGTCTTGTTTTTTTTTGAACCCAAACTCCACCGTTTTGAGCCTGAAAATGGCTGTGGAACGTTTCGCACCACAAATATTTTGTGAATCGGTCTGTATGCGTTTTTTCGTCGAGTTTCGATCAATGTCCATGCACTTGTATAGAGTAAAAAATACTAACAAATCATGCGGCTCCCACGCCACTTCACCCGTTTTTCTGAATTTAAGGATATAAGAAATTGCGAGACATCTACTATACCCTAAACCCTAATCCAAAAACCCTAAACATTAAACCCTAAACAGTAAACCCTAAACCCTAAACAGTGAACCCTACACCACATCCCCATAACTTTTGACCCTTGAAGAACTACGTCGCCTACAGTATGTTTTAGGAAAGGCCACAAAAATATCAAAGGCATGAAAAGCCCTAGTTATTTTTCGGACCCAAATTCCACAGTTTTATGCTTCAAAATGGCTGTGGAACGTTTCGGGCCTTAAAAATGTGTTGAAGTGGACTATCTTCGTTTTGTCGTCTTGTTTCGAACAATGGACTTGAACTTTTATTAAGTAAAAAATGCCCAAAAAATGGGCATGAACTATACCCTAACAATGGGCATGAACAATACCCTAAACCCTAAAATGAACCCTAAACACTATACCCTACACAGTGAACCCTACACCGGATTCCCATGACTTTTAAACTGTGAAGAACTACGTCACCTACAGTATGTTTTCGGAAAGTCCACAAAACTATCAATGACATGATAACCCCTAGTCATTTTTCGGACCAAAATTCCACTTTTTTACGCCTCAAAAAGGCTGTGGAACGTTTCGGGCCTTAAAAATGTGTTGAAGTGGACTATCTTCATTTTGTCGTCGTGTTTCGAACAATGGGCATGAACTTTTATAAAGTAAAAAATTCCAGAAAAAATGGGCATGAACTATACCCTAACAATGGGCATGAACTATACCCTAAATACCTAAACCCTAAAAAATAAACCCTAAACACTAAACCCTAAACCCTAAACAGTGAACCCTACACCGGATCCCTATAACTTTTGACCGTTAAGAACTATGTCGCTTACAGCATGTTTTCGGAAAGGCCACAAAACTATCAATGGCATGAGAAGCCCGAGTCATTTTTGGACCCAAAATCCACCGTTTTAAGCCTCAAAATGGATGTGGAACGTTTTCGGGCCTTAAAATGTGTTTAACTGGACTAAACTGTGAACCCTACACTGGATCCCTATAGCAATTGAATCGTGAAGAACTACATCGCCAACATCATGTTTTCGAAAAGACCACAAAACTATCAATAGCATGACAAGACCTGGTCGTTTTTCGGACCCAAATTCCACCGTTTTAAGCCTTAAAATAGTTGTGGAACGTTTCGGGCCTTAAAAATGTGTTGAACTGGACTATCTTCATTTTTTCATCGTGGTTCGAACAATTGGCATGAACTTTTATAAAGTAAAAAATGCCCGAAAAATGGGCATGATCTATACCCTAACAATGGGCATAAACAATACCCTAAACCCTAAATAATAAACCCTAAACACTAAACTCTAAACAGTGAACCCTACACCGGATTCCCATAACTTTAGAACCGTGAAGAACTATGTCGCCTAGAGTCTGTTTTCGGAGAGGCCACAAAACTATCAATTGCATGATAAGCCCTGGTAATTTTTCGGACACAAATTCAACCATTTTAAGCCTCAAAATGGCTTTAAAAATGTGATGAACTTGACTATCTTCGTTTTGTCATCGTGTTCGAACAATTGGCATGATCTTTTATAAAGTAAAAAATACCAACAAATCATGCGCGTCCCACACAAATTTACTCGATTTTTTCAGAATTTAAGAATATAAGGAATCGCGAAACATGTACTATACCCTAAACCTTAAACAGTAAACCCTTCACCGGATCCCCATAAATCTAGAGGAACTACGTCGCCTACAGCACCTTTTTGGAAAGGCCGCAAAACCATTAATGGCAGTTATAAGTCTTGTTTTTTTTTTGAACCCAAACTCCACCGTTTTGAGCCTGAAAATGGCTGTGGAACGTTTCGCACCACAAATATTTTGTGAATCGGTCTGTATGCGTTTTTTCGTCGAGTTTCGATCAATGTCCATGCACTTGTATAGAGTAAAAAATACTAACAAATCATGCGGCTCCCACGCCACTTCACCCGTTTTTCTGAATTTAAGGATATAAGAAATTGCGAGACATCTACTATACCCTAAACCCTAATCCAAAAACCCTAAACATTAAACCCTAAACAGTAAACCCTAAACCCTAAACAGTGAACCCTACACCACATCCCCATAACTTTTGACCCTTGAAGAACTACGTCGCCTACAGCATGTTTTCGGAAAGGCCACAAAACTATCAATGGCATGAGAAGGCCTAGTCATTTTTCGGACCCAAATTCAACCGTTTGAAACCTCAAAATGGCTGTGAAACGTTTTGGGCCTTAAAATTGTGTTGAACTGGACTATCTTCGTTTTGTCGTCGCGTTCCGAACAATGGGCATGAACTTTTATAAAGTAAAAAATGCACGAAAAATGGGCATGAACTAATACCCTAACAATGGGCATGAACTATTCCCTAACAATGGGCATGAACTATACTCTAACAATGGGCATGAACTATACCCTAACAATGGGCATGAACTATACCCTAAATACCTACACCCTAAAAACCAAACCCTAAACAGTAAACCCTACACCGGATCCTCATAACTTTTGAACCGTGAAGAACTATGTCGCTTACAGCATGTTTTCGGAAAGGCCACAAAACAATGAATGGCATGAGAAGCCCGAGACATTTTTTGGACCCAAATTCCACCGTTTGAAACCTCAAAATGGCTGTGGAACGTTTTGAGCCTTAAAATTGTGTTGAACTGGACTATCTTCTTTTTGTCGTCGCGTTCCGAACAATGGGCATGAACTTTTATAAAGTAAAAAATGCACGAAAAAATGGGCATGAACTATACCCTAACAATGGGCATGAACAATGCCCTAAACCCTAAACACTAAAAAATAAACCCTAAACACTAAACCCTAAAGAGTGAACCCTACACCGGATCCCCATAACCTTTGAACCGTGAAGAACTACGTCGCCTACAACATGTTTTTGGAAAGGCCACAAAACTATCAATGGCATGAGAATACCTAGTCGTTTTTGGGACCAAAATTCCACCGTTTTATGCTTCAAAATTGTTGTGGAACGTTTGGGGCCTTAAAATGTGTTGATCTGGACTATCTTCGTTTTGTCGTCTTGTTTCAAACAATGCGCATGAACTTTTATAAAGTACAAATGCCCGAAAAATGGGCATTAATTATACCCTAACAATGGGCATGAACAATGCCCTAAACCCTAAACACTAAAAAATAATCCTTAAACACAAAACCCTAAACAGTGAACCCTACACCGGATCCCCATAACATTTGAAACATGAAGAACTACGTTGCCTATAGCATGTTTTCGGAAAAGCCTGAAAACTATCAATGGCATGATAACCCCTCTTCATTTTTCGGACCAAAATTCCACCGTTTTAAGCCTCAAATTAGTTGTGGAACGTTTCGGGCCTTAAAAATGTGTTGAACTAGACTATCTTCTTTTTGTCGTCGTGTTTCGAACAATGGGCATGAACTTTTATAAAGTAAAAAATTCCCAAAAATGGGCATGAAATATACCTTAACAATGGGCATGAACAATACCCAAAACCCTAAACCCTAACAAATAAACCCTAAACACTATACCCTAAATAGTGAACCCTACACCGGATTCCCATAACTTTTGAACCTTGAAGAACTACGTCGCCTACAACTTATTTTTGGAAAGGCCACAGAACTATCAATGGCATGAGAAGCCCCAGTCATTTTTTCGGACCCAAATTTCACCGTTTTAAGCGTCAAAATGGTTGTGGAACGTTGTGGGACTAAAAATGTGTTGAATTGGACTATCTTCGTTTTGTCGTCGTGTTCTGAACATTGGGCATGAACTTATATAAAGTAAAAAATGCCTGAAAATGGGCATGAACAATGCCTTAAACCCTAAACCCTAAAAAAACCCTAAACACTAAACCCTAAAAAAACCTAAACACTAAACCCTAAACCCTAAACAGTGAACCATACACCGGATTCCCATAATTTTTGAACCGTGAAGAACTACGTCGCCGACAGTATGTTTTAGAAAGTCCACAAAACTATCAATGGCATTATAAGCCCCAGTCATTTTTCGGACCAAAATTCCACTGTTTTAAGCCTCAAAATGGCTGTGGAACGTTTCGGGCCTATAAATGTGTTCAACTGGAATATCTTTGTTTTTTCGTCGTGTTTCGAACAATGGGCATGAACTTTTATAAAGTAAAAAATACCAACGAATCATGCGCGTCCCACACAAATTTACTCGATTTTTCAGAATTTAAGAATATAAGAAATCGCGAGACATGTACTATACGTCGCCTACAACACCTTTTCGGAAAGGCCGCAAAACCACTAATGGCAGTTATAATTCCTGGTTATTTTTCGAACCCAATCTCCACCGTTTTGAGCCTGAAAATGGATGTGGAACGTTTCGTACCACAAATATTTTGTGAATCGGTCTTTATGCGTTTTGTCGTCGTGTTTCGATCAATGTCCATGCACTTGTATAGAGTAAAAAATACCAACAAATCATGCGGATCCCACGCTAATTTACTCGATTTTCTCAGAATTTAAGAATATAAGGAATCGCGAGACATGTAATATACCCTAAACCATAAACAGTAAACCCTACACCGGATACCCATAAATCTTGAGGAACTACGTTGCCTACATCACCTTTTCCGAAAGGCCGCAAAACCATTAATGGCAGTTATAAGTATTGGTTATTTTTCGAACCCAAACTCCACCGTTTTGGCCTGAAAATGTCTGTGGAACATTTCGCACCACAAATATTTTGTGAATCGGTCTTTATGCGTTTTGTCGTCGTGTTTCGATCAATGCCCATGCACTTCTATAGAGTAAAAAATACCAACAAATTATGCGGATCCCACGCCAATTCACCCGTTTTTATGAATTTAAGGATATAGTAATCGCGAGACATCTACTATATCCTAATACAAAAACCCTAAATATTAAACCCTAAACACTAAACCCTAAACCCTAATTCCATCGTTTTAAGCCTCGAAATGGCTGTGGAACGTTTCGGGCCTTAAAATGTGTTGAACTGGACTAACTTTGTTTTGTCGTTTTGTTCCAAACAATGGACATGAAGTTTAATAAAGTAAAAAATGCCCGAAACACTAAAAAAAAATCCCTAAACACGAAACACAAAACAGTGAACCCTACACCTGATTCCCATAACTTTTGAACCGTGGAGAACTACGTCGCCTACAGCATGTTTTCGGAAAGGCCACAAAACTATCAATGGCATGATAGGCCCTGGTCATTTTTCGGACCCAAATTCCACCGTTTTAAGTCTCAATATGGCTGTGAAACGTTTTGGGCCTTAAAATTGTGTTCAACTTGACTATCTTCGTTTGTCGTCGTGTTTCAAACAATGGGCATGACCTTTTATAAAGTAAAAAATACCAACGAATCATGCGCGTCCTATACAAATTTACTCGATTTTTTCAGAATTTAAGAATATAAGGAATCGCGAGACATGTATTATACCCTAAACCTTAAACAGTAAACCCTTCACTGGATCCCCATAACTCTTGAGGAACTACGTCGCCTACAGCACCTTTTCGCAAAGCCGCAAAACCATTGATGGCAGTTATAAGTCCTGGTTATTTTCCGAACCCAAACTCCACCGATTTGAGACTGAAAATGGCAGTGGGATGTTTCGCACCACAAATATATTGTGAATCGGTCTTTATGCATTTTGTCGTCGTGTTTCGATCAATGTCCATGCACTTGTATAGAGTAAAAAATACCAACAAATCATGTGGATCCCACACCAATTCACTCGGTTTGTTAGTATCATAAATATATTGCCATATGTCCGAAATGGCTAATCTTAAATCACTGGAATAGAAAGTGGGATAGCTTCTTCCTCATAACTCCTATTAGATGTATTCAACTTCATGATGAGTTTCCACTGATTAATGGTTACAAATAATTCTTCTTACATCTTGGTTCCTCTTGGTTTGATTAGAATCATGAAATATTGCCATATGTTCGAAAAGGTTAATATTGAATCACTAGAATAGAAAGTGGGGTAGCTTATTCCGCAGAACTCCTATCAGATTTATTCAAATTAATGGTCACTTTCCTCTCATTAATGTTTCCAAATCATTCTTTTTACGTCTTGGTTCCTCCTGGTTTGATTAGAAACATGAAGATATTTCCATATGTCCATACATGCTAATATTGAATCATTGGAATAGAAAGTGGGATAGCTTCTTCCTACTAACTCCTATGAGACTTATTCAACTTCCTGGTCACTTTCCACTGTTTAGATTTACTCAACTTTTCAATGATTAATGGATACAAATCATTCTTCTTAGCTTGGTTCCACCTGGTTTGATTAGAATCACGAAATATTGCCATATGTTCGAAAAGGCTAATCCTGAATCACTTGAATAGATAGTGGGATAGGTTCTTCCTCATAACTCCTATGAGATTTATTCAACTTCCTGGTCACTATCCACTGATTAGTGGTTCCAAATCATGCTTCTTAGATCTTGGTTCCTCCTGGTTTGATTAGAATCATAAATATATTGCCATATGTCAGAACAGGCTAATCTTGAATCACTAGAATAGAAAGTTGGATAGGTTCTTCCTAATAACTCCTATGAGATTTATTCAAATTCCTGGTCACTATCCACTGATTAATGTTTCCAAATCATACTTCTTACATCTTGGTTCCTCCTGGTTTGAGTAGAATCATGAAGATATTACCATATGTCTGAAAAGGCTAATCTTAAATCACTGGAATAAATAGTGGGATATCTTCTTCCTCTTAACTCCTATGAAATTTATTCAACTTCCTGGTCACTATCCTCTGATTAATGGTTCCAAATCATGCTTCTTACATCTTGGTTCCTTCTGGTTTGATTAGAATCATGAAAATATTGCCATATGTTCGAAATGGCTAATCTTGAATCACTGGAATAGATAGTGGGATAGGTTTTTCCTCATAACTCTTTTGAGATTTATTCAACTTCCTGGTCACCTTCCTGGTCACTATCCACTGACTAATGGTTCCAAAAAATTCTCCTTACATCTTGGTTCCTCCTGGTTTGGTTAGAATCATAAATATATTGCCATATGTCCGAAAAGGCTAATCTTGAATCACTGGAATATAAAGTGGGATAGCTTCTTCCTTATAACTCCTATTAGATGTATTCAACTTCATGATGACTTTCCACTGATTAATGGTTCCAAATAATTCTACTTACATCTTGGTTCCTCTTGGTTTGATTAGAATCACTAGAATAGAAAGTGGGGTAGCTTATTCCTCATAACTCCTATCAGATTTATTCAAATTAATGGTCACTTTCCACTCATTAATGTTTCCAAATCATTCTTCTTACATTTTGGTTCCTCCTGGTTTGATTAGAAACATGAAGATATTTCCATATGTCCGTACATGGTAATATTGAATCATTGGAATAGAAAGTGGGATAGCTTCTTCCTACTAACTCCGATGAGACTTATTCAACTTCCTGGTCACTATCCACTGATTAATGTTTCCAAATCATGCTTCTTCCATCTTGGTTCCTCCTGGTTTGATTAGAATCATGAAGATATTACCATATGTCCAAAAAGGATAATCTTGAATCACTGGAATAGATAGTGGGATAGGTTCTTCCTCATAACTCCTATGCAATTTATTCAACTTCCTGGTTACTATCCACTGAATAATGGTTCCAAATAATTCTTCTTACATCTTGGTTTCTCCTGGTTTTGTTAGAATCATAAATATATTGCCATATGTCCGAATAGGCTAATCTTGAATCACTGGAATAGAATGTGGGATAGCTTCGTCCTCATAACTCCTATTAGATGTATTCAACTTCCGCATCACTTTCCACTGATTAATGGTTCTAAATGAAAGTTCTTACATTTTGGTTCCTCTTGGTTTGATTAGAATCATGAAATATTGCCATATGTTCGAAAAGGCTAATATTGAATCACTAGAATAGAAAGTGGGAAAGATTATTCCTCAGAAGTCCTATCCGATTTATTCAAATTCATGGTCACTTTCCACTCGTTAATGTTTACAAATCATTCTTCTTACATCTTGGTTCCTCCTGGCTTGATTAGAATCATTAAGATATTGCCATATGTTCGAAAAGGCTAATCTTGAATCACTGGAATAGATAGTGTGATAGGTTCTTCCTCATAACTCCTATGAGATTTGTTCAACTTCCTGGTCACTATCCACAGATTAATGGTTCCAAATCATGCTTCTTCCATCTTGGTTCCTCCTGGTTTGATTAGAATCATGAAGATATTGCCATATGTTCGAAAAGGCTAATCCTGAATCACTTGAATAGATAGTGGGATAGGTTCTTCCTCATAACTCCTATGAGATTTATTCAACTTCCTGGTCACTATCCACTGATTAGTGGTTCCAAATCATGCTTCTTAGATCTTGGTTCCTCCTGGTTTGATTAGAATCATAAATATATTGCCATATGTCAGAACAGGCTAATCTTGAATCACTAGAATAGAAAGTTGGATAGGTTCTTCCTAATAACTCCTATGAGATTTATTCAAATTCCTGGTCACTATCCACTGATTAATGTTTCCAAATCATACTTCTTACATCTTGGTTCCTCCTGGTTTGAGTAGAATCATGAAGATATTACCATATGTCTGAAAAGGCTAATCTTAAATCACTGGAATAAATAGTGGGATATCTTCTTCCTCTTAACTCCTATGAAATTTATTCAACTTCCTGGTCACTATCCTCTGATTAATGGTTCCAAATCATGCTTCTTACATCTTGGTTCCTTCTGGTTTGATTAGAATCATGAAAATATTGCCATATGTTCGAAATGGCTAATCTTGAATCACTGGAATAGATAGTGGGATAGGTTTTTCCTCATAACTCTTTTGAGATTTATTCAACTTCCTGGTCACCTTCCTGGTCACTATCCACTGACTAATGGTTCCAAATCATTCTGTTTTATGTTCCTCCTGGTTTTATTAGGAATCATGAAGATATACCATTGATGTCAGAACATGTAATCTTGAATCACTGGAATAGAATGTGTGATAGCTTCTTCCTCATAACTCCTATTAGATTGTATTCAACTTACGTGATCACTTCCACTGTAATGTTCCAAATCATGCTCTTACATTTTGGTTCCTCTTGGTTTGATTAGAATCATGAATATTGCCATATGTTCGAAAAGGCTTAATATTGAATCATTAGAATAGAAAGTGGGGAAAGCTTATTCCTCAGAACTCCTATAAGATTATTCAATTCGATGGTCGCTATCCGCTGATGTAATGTTCCAAATCATGTTCTTACACTTGGTTCCTCCTGGTTTGATTAGAATCATGAAGATATTGCCATTATGTTCGAAAAGGCTAATCTTGATCATTGGAATAGAAAGTGGGATAGCTTCTTCCTCATAACTCCTATGAGACTTATTCAAACTTCCTGGTCACTATCCACTGATTAATGGTTTCCAAATCATGCTTCTTCCATCTTGGTTCCTCCTGGTTTGATTAGAATCATGAAGATATTACCATATGTCCAAAAAGGATAATCTTGAATCACTGGAATAGATAGTGGGATAGGTTCTTCCTCATAACTCCTATGCAATTTATTCAACTTCCTGGTTACTATCCACTGAATAATGGTTCCAAATAATTCTTCTTACATCTTGGTTCCTCCTGGTTTGGTTAGAATCATAAATATATTGCCATATGTCCGAAAAGGCTAATCTTGAATCACTGGAATATAAAGTGGGATAGCTTCTTCCTTATAACTCCTATTAGATGTATTCAACTTCATGATGACTTTCCACTGATTAATGGTTCCAAATAATTCTACTTACATCTTGGTTCCTCTTGGTTTGATTAGAATCACTAGAATAGAAAGTGGGGTAGCTTATTCCTCAGAACTCCTATCAGATTTATTCAAATTAATGGTCACTTTCCACTCATTAATGTTTCCAAATCATTCTTTTTACATCTTGGTTCCTCCTGGTTTGATTAGAAACATGAAGATATTTCCATATGTCCGTACATGGTAATATTGAATCATTGGAATAGAAAGTGGGATAGCTTCTTCCTACTAACTCCTATGAGACTTATTCAACTTCCTGGTGACTTTCCACTAATTAATGGTTCCAAATCATGCTTCTTACATCTTGGTTCCTCCTTGTTTGGTTAGAATCATTAAATATTGGCATATGTTCGAAAAAGGCTAGTCTTGAATCACTGGAATAGATAGTGGGATAGGTTCTTCCTCATAACTCCTATGAGATTTATTCAACTTCCTGGTCACTATACACTGATTAATGGTTCCAAATCATGCTTTTTAGATCTTGGTTCCTCCTGGTTTGATTAGAATCATAAATATATTGCCATATGTCAGAACAGGCTAATCTTGAATCACTAGAATAGAAAGTTGGATAGGTTCTTCCTAATAACTCCTATGAGATTTATTACATCTTGGTTCCTCCTGGTTTGAGTAGAATCATGAAGATATTACCATATGTCCGAAAAGGCTAATTTTGAATCACTGGATTAGATAGTGGGATATGTTCTTCCTCTTAACTCCTATCAGATTTATTCAACTTCCTGGTCACTATCCTCTGATTAATGGTTCCAAATCATGCTTTTTACATCTTGGTTCCTCCTGGTTTGATTAGAATCATTAAGATATTACCATATGTCCGAAAAGGCTAATCTTGAATCACTGGAATAGATAGTGGAATATGTTTTTCCTCTTGACTCCTATGAGATTTATTAAACTTCCTGGTCACTATCCTCTGATTAATGGTTCCTAATCATGCTTCTTACATCTTGGTTCCTCCTGGTTTGATTAAAATCATGAAGATATTGCCATATGTTCGAAAAGGCTAATCTTGAATCACTGGATTAGATAGTGGGATAGGTTCTTCCTCTTGACTCCTATGAGATTTATTCAACTTCCTGGTCGCTCTCCACTGATTAATGGTTCCAAATCATGCTTCTTACATCTTGGTTCCTCCTGGTTTGATTAGAATCATGAAGATATTTCCATATGTCCATACATGCTAATATTGAATCATTGGAATAGAAAGTGGGATAGCTTCTTCCTCCTAACACCTATGAGATTTATTCAACTTCCTGGTCAATTTTCACTGATTAATGGTTCCAAATCATTCTTCTTTTATTGGTTCCTCCGGGTTTTATTAGAATCATGACGATATTACCATATGTCAGAACATGCTAATCTTGAATCACTGGAATAGAATGTGTGATAGCTTCTTCCTCATAACTCCTATTAGATGTATTCAACTTCCTGATCACTTTCCACTGATTAATGTTTCCAAATCATGCTTCTTACATTTTGGTTCCTCTTGGTTTGATTAGAATCATAAAATATTGCCATATGTTCGAAAAGGCTAATATTGAATCATTAGAATAGAAAGTGGGAAAGCTTATTCCTCAGAACTCCTATCAGATTTATTCAAATTCATGGTCACTTTCAACTCATTAATATTTCCAAATCATTGTTCTTACATCTTGGTTCCTCCTGGTTTGATTAGAATCATGAAGATATTGTCATATGTTCGAAAAGGCTAATCTTGGATCACTGGAATAGAT
This sequence comes from Moricandia arvensis, assembly GCA_905132765.1. NCBI lineage: Eukaryota > Viridiplantae > Streptophyta > Magnoliopsida > Brassicales > Brassicaceae > Moricandia > Moricandia arvensis. The sequence goes on from CAJHQP010001501.1 coordinate 105,880, forward strand.
AGTTGGATAGGTTCTTCCTCATAAATCCTATGCGATTTATTCAACTTCCTGGTCACTATCCACAGATTAATGGTTCCAAATCAAGCTTCTTCCATCATGGTTCCTCCTGGTTTGATTAGAATCATGAAGATATTACCATATGTCCGAAAAGGCTAATCTTGAATCACTGGAATAGATAGTGGGATATGTTCTTCCTCTTAACTCCTATCAGATTTATTCAACTTCCTGGTCACTATCCTCTGATTAATGGTTCCAAATCATGCTTCTTACATCTTGGTTCCTTCTGGTTTGATTAGAATCATGAAGATATTGCCATATGTTCGAAAAGGCTAATTTTGAATCACTGGAATAGATAGTGGGATAGGTTCTTCCTCATAACTCCTATGAGATTTATTTAACTTCCTGGTCACCTTCCTGGCCACTATACACTGACTAATGGTTCCAAATAATTCTTCTTACATCTTGGTTCCTGCTGGTTTTGTTAGTATCATAAATATATTGCCATATGTCCGAAAAGCCTAATCTTGAATCACTGGAATAGAAAGTGGGATAGCTTCTTCCTCATAACTCCTATTAGATGTATTCAACTTCATGATGAGTTTCCACTGATTAATGGTTCCAAATAATTCTTCTTACATCTTGGTTCCTCTTGTTTGATTAGAATCATGAAATATTACCATATGTTCGAAAAGGCTAATATTGAATCACTAGAATAGAAAGTGGGGTAGCTTATTCCTCAGAACTCCTATCAGATTTATTCAAATTAATGGTCACTTTCCACTCATTAATGTTTCCAAATCATTCTTTTTACATCTTGGTTCCTCCTGGTTTGATTAGAAACATGAAGATATTTCCATATGTCCGTACATGCTAATATTGAATCATTGGAATAGAAAGTGGGATAGCTTCTTCCTACTAACTCCTATGAGACTTATTCAACTTCCTGGTGACTTTCCACTGATTAATGGTTCCAAATCATGCTTCTTACATCTTGGTTCCTCCTTGTTTGGTTAGAATCATTAAATATTGGCATATGTTCGAAAAAGGCTAGTCTTGAATCACTGGAATAGATAGTGGGATAGGTTCTTCCTCATAACTCCTATGAGATTTATTCAACTTCTTGGTCATTATCCACTTATTAATGTTTCCAAATCATGCTTCTTACATATTGTTTCCTCCTGGTTTGATTAGAATCATTAAGATATTACCATATGTCCGAAAAGGCTAATCTTGAATCACTGGAATAGATAGTGGAATATGTTTTTCCTCTTGACTCCTATGAGATTTATTAAACTTCCTGGTCACTATCCTCTGATTAATGGTTCCTAATCATGCTTCTTACATCTTGGTTCCTCCTGGTTTGATTAAAATCATGAAGATATTGCCATATGTTCGAAAAGGCTAATCTTGAATCACTGGATTAGATAGTGGGATAGGTTCTTCCTCATAACTCCTATGAGATTTATTTAACTTCCTGGTCACCTTCCTGGCCACTATACACTGACTAATGGTTCCAAATAATTCTTCTTACATCTTGGTTCCTGCTGGTTTTGTTAGTATCATAAATATATTGCCATATGTCCGAAAAGCCTAATCTTGAATCACTGGAATAGAAAGTGGGATAGCTTCTTCCTCATAACTCCTATTAGATGTATTCAACTTCATGATGAGTTTCCACTGATTAATGGTTCCAAATAATTCTTTTTACATCTTGGTTCCTCTTGGTTTGATTAGAATCATGAAATATTGCCATATGTTCGAAAAGGCTAATATTGAATCATTAGAATAGAAAGTGGGAAAGCTTATTCCTCAGAACTCCTATCAGATTTATTCAAATTCATGGTCACTTTCAACTCATTAATATTTCCAAATCATTGTTCTTACATCTTGGTTCCTCCTGGTTTGATTAGAATCATGAAGATATTGCCATATGTTCGAAAAGGCTAATCTTGGATCACTGGAATAGATAGTTGGATAGGTTCTTCCTCATAAATCCTATGCGATTTATTCAACTTCCTGGTCACTATCCACAGATTAATGGTTCCAAATCAAGCTTCTTCCATCATGGTTCCTCCTGGTTTGATTAGAATCATGAAGATATTACCATATGTCCGAAAAGGCTAATCTTGAATCACTGGAATAGATAGTGGGATATGTTCTTCCTCTTAACTCCTATGAGATTTATTCAACTTCCGGGTCACTATCCACTGATTAATGGTTCCAAATCATGCTTCTTACATCTTGGTTCGTCCCGGTTTTGTTAGAATCATAAATATATTGCCATATGTCCGAAAAGGCTAATCTTGAATCACTGGAATATAAAGTGGGATAGCTTCTTCCTTATAACTCCTATTAGATGTATTCAACTTCATGATGACTTTCCACTGATTAATGGTTCCAAATAATTCTACTTACATCTTGGTTCCTCTTGGTTTGATTAGAATCACTAGAATAGAAAGTGGGGTAGCTTATTCCTCATAACTCCTATCAGATTTATTCAAATTAATGGTCACTTTCCACTCATTAATGTTTCCAAATCATTCTTTTTACATCTTGGTTCCTCCTGGTTTGATTAGAAACATGAAGATATTTCCATATGTCCGTACATGGTAATATTGAATCATTGGAATAGAAAGTGGGATAGCTTCTTCCTACTAACTCCTATGAGACTTATTCAACTTCCTGGTGACTTTCCACTAATTAATGGTTCCAAATCATGCTTCTTACATCTTGGTTCCTCCTTGTTTGGTTAGAATCATTAAATATTGGCATATGTTCGAAAAAGGCTAGTCTTGAATCACTGGAATAGATAGTGGGATAGGTTCTTCCTCATAACTCCTATGCAATTTATTCAACTTCCTGGTTACTATCCACTGAATAATGGTTCCAAATAATTCTTCTTACATCTTGGTTCCTCCTGGTTTGGTTAGAATCATAAATATATTGCCATATGTCTGAATAGGCTAATCTTGAATCACTGGAATAGAATGTGGGATAGCTTCGTCCTCATAACTCCTATTATATGTATTCAACTTCCGCATCACTTTCCACTGATTAATGGTTCTAAATGACAGTTATTACATTTTGGTTCCTCTTGGTTTGATTAGAATCATGAAATATTGCCATATGTTCGAAAAGGCTAATATTGAATCACTAGAATAGAAAGTGGGAAAGATTATTCCTCAGAAGTCCTATCCGATTTATTCAAATTCATGGTCACTTTCCACTCGTTAATGTTTACAAATCATTCTTCTTACATCTTGGTTCCTCCTGGCTTGATTAGAATCATGAAGATATTGCCATATGTTCGAAAAGGCTAATCTTGAATCACTGGAATAGATAGTGGGATAGGTTCTTCCTCATAACTCCTATGAGATTTATTCAACTTCATGGTCGCTATCCATTGATTAATGGTTCCAAATCATGCTTCTTACATCTTGTTTCCTCCTGGTTTGATTAGAATCATGAAGATATTTCCATATGTTCGTACATGCTAATATTGAATCATTGGAATAGAAAGTGGGAAGCTTCTTCCTCCTAACTCCTATGAGATTTATTCAACTTCCTGGTCACTTTTCACTGATTAATGGTTCCAAATCATTCTTCTTATCTTGGTTCCTCCTGGTTTGATTAGAATCATGAAATATTGCCATATGTTCGAAAAGGCTAATCTTGAATCATTGGAATTGATAGTGTGATAGGTTCTTCCTCATAACTCCTATGAGATTTATTCAACTTCCTGGTCACTATACACTGATTAATGGTTCCAAATCATGCTTTTTAGATCTTGGTTCCTCCTGGTTTGATTAGAATCATAAATATATTGCCATATGTCAGAACAGGCTAATCTTGAATCACTAGAATAGAAAGTTGGATAGGTTCTTCCTAATAACTCCTATGAGATTTATTCAAATTCCTGGTCACTATCCACTGATTAAAGTTTCCAAATCATATTTCTTACATCTTGGTTCCTCCTGGTTTGAGTAGAATCATGAAGATATTACCATATGTCCGAAAAGGCTAATTTTGAATCACTGGATTAGATAGTGGGATATGTTCTTCCTCTTAACTCCTATCAGATTTATTCAACTTCCTGGTCACTATCCTCTGATTAATGGTTCCAAATCATGCTTCTTACATCTTGGTTCCTTCTGGTTTGATTAGAATCATGAAAATATTGCCATATGTTCGAAATGGCTAATCTTGAATCACTGGAATAGATAGTGGGATAGGTTTTTCCTCATAACTCTTTTGAGATTTATTCAACTTCCTGGTCACCTTCCTGGTCACTATCCACTGACTAATGGTTCCAAAAAATTCTCCTTACATCTTGGTTCCTCCTGGTTTGGTTAGAATCATAAATATATTGCCATATGTCCGAAAAGGCTAATCTTGAATCACTGGAATATAAAGTGGGATAGCTTCTTCCTTATAACTCCTATTAGATGTATTCAACTTCATGATGACTTTCCACTGATTAATGGTTCCAAATAATTCTACTTACATCTTGGTTCCTCTTGGTTTGATTAGAATCACTAGAATAGAAAGTGGGGTAGCTTATTCCTCATAACTCCTATCAGATTTATTCAAATTAATGGTCACTTTCCACTCATTAATGTTTCCAAATCATTCTTCTTACATTTTGGTTCCTCCTGGTTTGATTAGAAACGTGAAGATATTTCCATATGTCCGTACATGGTAATATTGAATCATTGGAATAGAAAGTGGGATAGCTTCTTCCTACTAACTCCTATGAGACTTATTCAACTTCCTGGTGACTTTCCACTAATTAATGGTTCCAAATCATGCTTCTTACATCTTGGTTCCTCCTTGTTTGGTTAGAATCATTAAATATTGGCATATGTTCGAAAAAGGCTAGTCTTGAATCACTGGAATAGATAGTGGGATAGGTTCTTCCTCATAACTCCTATGAGATTTATTCAACTTCTTGGTCATTATCCACTTATTAATGTTTCCAAATCATGCTTCTTACATATTGTTTCCTCCTGGTTTAATTAGAATCATTAAGATATTACCATATGTCCGAAAAGGCTAATCTTGAATCACTGGAATATAAAGTGGGATAGCTTCTTCCTTATAACTCCTATTAGATGTATTCAACTTCATGATGACTTTCCACTGATTAATGGTTCCAAATAATTCTACTTACATCTTGGTTCCTCTTGGTTTGATTAGAATCACTAGAATAGAAAGTGGGGTAGCTTATTCCTCAGAACTCCTATCAGATTTATTCAAATTAATGGTCACTTTCCACTCATTTATGTTTCCAAATCATTCTTCTTACATTTTGGTTCCTCCTGGTTTGATTAGAAACGTGAAGATATTTCCATATGTCCGTACATGGTAATATTGAATCATTGGAATAGAAAGTGGGATAGCTTCTTCCTACTAACTCCGATGAGACTTATTCAACTTCCTGGTCACTATCCACTGATTAATGTTTCCAAATCATGCTTCTTCCATCTTGGTTCCACCTGGTTTGATTAGAATCATGAAGATATTACCATATGTCCGAAAAGGCTAATCTTGAATCACTGGAATAGATAGTGGGATAGGTTCTTCCTCATAACTCCTATGCAATTTATTCAACTTCCTGGTTACTATCCACTGAATAATGGTTCCAAATAATTCTTCTTACATCTTGGTTCCTCCTGGTTTGGTTAGAATCAAAAATATATTGCCATATGTCCGAATAGGCTAATCTTGAATCACTGGAATAGAATGTGGGATAGCTTCGTCCTCATAACTCCTATTATATGTATTCAACTTCCGCATCACTTTCCACTGATTAATGGTTCTAAATGACAGTTATTACATTTTGGTTCCTCTTGGTTTGATTAGAATCATGAAATATTGCCATATGTTCGAAAAGGCTAATATTGAATCACTAGAATAGAAAGTGGGAAAGATTATTCCTCAGAAGTCCTATCCAATTTATTCAAATTCATGGTCACTTTCCACTCGTTAATGTTTACAAATCATTCTTCTTACATCTTGGTTCCTCCTGGCTTGATTAGAATCATTAAGATATTGCCATATGTTCGAAAAGGCTAATCTTGAATCACTGGAATAGATAGTGGGATAGGTTCTTCCTCATAACTCCTATGAGATTTATTCAACTTCATGGTCGCTATCCGCTGATTAATGGTTCCAAATCATGCTTCTTACATCTTGTTTCCTCCTGGTTTGATTAGAATCATGAAGATATTTCCATATGTTCGTACATGCTAATATTGAATCATTGGAATAGAAAGTGGGAAGCTTCTTCCTCCTAACTCCTATGAGATTTATTCAACTTCCTGGTCACTTTTCACTGATTAATGGTTCCAAATCATTCTTCTTATCTTGGTTCCTCCTGGTTTGATTAGAATCATGAAATATTGCCATATGTTCAAAAAGGCTAATCTTGAATCATTGGAATTGATAGTGTGATAGGTTCTTCCTCATAACTCCTATGAGATTTGTTCAACTTCCTGGTCACTATCCACAGATTAATGGTTCCAAATCATGCTTCTTCCATCTTGGTTCCTCCTGGTTTGATTAGAATCATGAAGATATTACCATATGTCCGAAAAGGCTAATCTTGAATCACTGGAATAGATAGTGGGATAGGTTCTTCCTCATAACTCCTATGAGATTTATTCAACTTCCTGGTCACTATACACTGATTAATGGTTCCAAATCATGCTTTTTAGATCTTGGTTCCTCCTGGTTTGATTAGAATCATAAATATATTGCCATATGTCAGAACAGGCTAATCTTGAATCACTAGACATAGAAGTTGGATAGATTCTTCCTATAACTCCTATGAGATTTATTCAATTCCTGGTCACTATTCACGATTAAAAGTTCCAAATCAATTTTTACATCTTGTTCCCTTTTGTTTTTCCCGGTTTGAAGTGGTTATGGAAAAATCCATTTTTTTTGAAAGATATTACCATATCCGAAAAAGGCTAATTTTGAATCACTGGATTAGATAGTGGGATATGTTCTTCCTCTTAACTCCTATGAGATTTATTCAACTTCCTGGTCACTATCCTCTGATTAATGGTTCCAAATCATGCTTCTTACATCTTGGTTCCTTCTGGTTTGATTAGAATCATGAAGATATTGCCATATGTTCGAAAAGGCTAATCTTGAATCACTGGAATAGATAGTGTGATAGGTTCTTCCTCATAACTCCTATGAGATTTGTTCAACTTCCTGGTCACTATCCACAGATTAATGGTTCCAAATCATGCTTCTTCCATCTTGGTTCCTC